>PPKI02000052.1:0-86934 GCA_003707645.2 Ogataea trehalophila
CAGAATCCAGAAAGTATAAGTATAAGAACTTGTCTCACTTAGATGAAAAGAAAGGTGAATCTAAGAAGAACAAAGACAAGAAGGTCAAATCGAATCATGATTCTTACTCTAATTCAAAGTCTACAATAATCCAAGAGATGATAAGGATAAATCAAAGAATCAATTCAAGAATAGGAAAGGTTTATATACTAAGAAGACATTCAATATCCTTAAAGTTAAATTACTAGATGTAAATCAGGTTGAAAATGTTGAATTATTTACTTTCTTAGATAGATTACCGCTTAGGAATCGTGGATTCGGGAGCCAATGCATATGTTAGTCCAACTGAACAATTGTTACACAATTATCAACCAAACATGGGTTTTAATGTTGAGAATTTCAACGGTGAAATTATTGAAGTAGCCGGTTACGGTGATCTGAAATTCACTTTCTCTGGTCACTGTTTCAATATTCCTGCTTACCATATTCCCAAATTAAAACACGTTATTATTTCTGAACATGATATTTTATCAAAACATATCAGATATAATATGCATTATAAAGATGACAACGTGATTGGAAAATCGTTATCATATCATGAAGACTTTATACCTTTGATATGAAAGGATGGAATCACTATTTTACCACCATCATCTATCATTGCAGCAAATAACATGGTCTTAAACAACCTACATGTCCGTCGTGGTCACATCAATCACAAATCATTAATTGTATCTATCAACAAGAAGACCATTAACACTCTGATAAGGCTGAACTACTACAATTAATCAAAAATGAAGGTTGTACAGACTGTTTAATTGGAAAACTCGTCGATCACATGCTATCCCACAATCTAGAGATACATATACTTCTGATAAACCATTTGCCAGAGTATACAGTGATATTGCACAGGTGAGTGGAAAATATGCTAAGAAAGGAAGGATCAAGTACTTTATTTCTTTCCGCTGTGCTTACACTGGATACACTGTGATTACCTTTATGTTCCATAAGTCTGAAGTTGCTGAACATATCAAAGACTTTATTGCTAAAGTACAACAACAATTTGCTCCAGCTAGGATCTTAGAATTCTTTAGTGATAATGGTAGTGAGTATACATCACGTGACTCTACTCAAGCTTTATTAGATGCTGGAATTAATCAACGATTTACTTCGACTTATACTCCTGCATCTAACGGTAACGCTGAAAGACTCAATCTAACAATTTTCAATGATTGTCGTACCATGCTTAATGCTGGTAAGGTTCCAAATAAGTTTTGGACTGATGCTGCTATTTTTAGCAAAAGAATTTTCGAGAACCGAAAAGAGGTGTTAAACTTGGATTACCATTTTGAGCCACTTGGCGTCCAATTCTTTGCAACCAATATGATGATTTGACAGTTATTTAAAATTGCTTGAAATTAATCAAAAGTATTTGAAAATAAAAATTGATATTTTATTTGATGATCCTCTATCTTAATCTAAAGTAGAAGTAACTAAATAGGTAGAAAGAGTAAATAGAAATATATATATAGTAAGAATGTGGAGTGTCGACGTCGTTGTCGGCAACTCAAAAGTATTTCCTAATTTAGTAATCTCAAAACAAATGTCTTAATAGGGGAGGCACCTCACCGTTAAAAGGTCGGCGTCGCATCAAGAAGAAAACGTAATCTATCTGGAGGTGAAATTGTTACAACGAACGAAAGAGATCGATAGTTATATAAAACTAAATGAAAAGAAGTTGATACTCCATTTGATGATCCTTCTATCTTAATCAATAGAGGATGAAGCTAAACAGTAGGAGAGGAAATACAAATATTTATATAACAAAAGACAGAGTATCGACGAAGTTGTCGAAACCCCAAAAAGGGATATTTTAATAGAAGAACTAGATCTCTTGAGTTCTAACGATGACAAATTATCTCAGATGAGATTACTAATGATGGTGACAAATCATTACAAAGCAAATTACCAATGAAAGAACCTGCTTTAAAGGTTCTTATTGAAAAGGAGCTCCCAACGGGGAAGCCGAATCCTTACAACGAATGTAAGGTACCTATCCTACATTCCCATCCGTAATACAGTTAACTAACTGTCATTTTCTATCCCTTATCTATCGTTCCTTTTCTTATCTCTGTTTCAACTCTCATCTGCTGAATTGTTTCTTTATGATTTTTACTATATATAGTTGTGTATTTCCCATATGCTTATTCAGATTCCTTTCCTATCGATCATAAGAAAGGGTATCAAAGAGAATATCAATTTATTACTCAATCAGTTTTAAATGACTACCAAACTATCGAATCCTTAAACAAACAATTCAGGGCGTGTGGCGTAGTTGGTAGCGCGCTCGCTTAGCATGCGAGAGGTCTCCGGTTCGACTCCGGACTCGTCCAGAAACCTCACCTTTAAAGGTGAAGAAGGGGATGTAATAATTCTCTTCCTTTTTTTCATTTGAACTTGATTTGAATCAAGTCAAAGTCAATTTATTTATTTATTTTTTTCGCGGAGAATAGATTCTTTATATGAGAGCAAAAATAATTGATGGTATAAAAAGCGTTTAAGGGTTTCTAAGCTGATCCATTTGAAAGTTAACTCCATTGTATGGGGTAAAAAAAAAACCCCAAGCCAAGGGTAAATGGACAGAATCTGATTCATTTTATTAAATATGAAATCTGGGGTATTTGAGAAGGTTGACAAGTTCTTATACCTATGAACATATTATATAAATTTGATAGTGGTATTACTAGATACATATATGATTCAAAGAAACCTTCATTTTTTTCTTCCCTGTTGGAAAATTAAAGTACGGATGATAGACACTACAGATGCAGCAAAGATGACATATTGAACAAATAATAGATAACAATATATCACAACTTTGGTAAGATTTATTTTTCCCTATATTACTATTGTTATTCACGCCGCGTCTTCTCGTTTGACAGCCTGAAGAGTCACAAAGCAGCAGTAGTTTAGCTAGTTATTAGTTGCTAGTTGAAAAGTTCTGAGGGGGGGAAATACTGCTCGCGCGCGGTGGCAATTAACGTATTGGTACTTGTGTAAGTAATCCTACATGGACAACAAGGAATGAGTAGTGTGTGTGTGGATGGCTTCAAATAAACATATAGTAGTTTCTGAAGCAGTGAATACGCATACATAGGTAGATATCCATTAGTAATAAAAGAATGTTACGTACTATTCGTTGCATTTTGAGAAATCTGTAAAACTAAAAAGAGTTTTGTTGAGAAGCAAGATCTGAATATTTTTCGAGTACTGTACTGCAAAGCAAAGAGGTTCAACGGTTTCTTTTTTCGAATACATAAGCGAGAAAACATATAAACTATAGAAAGCTTGCTGATGATGTAACGTAAACTAGTTTTTTTTTTCAGTATTAAACTATAACAGAGAATGGAAGGTATAAATCAATAAACCCACAAATGGCAAGAAAACATATAAAACTTAAACATCTGCACCTCTGACTCGTCATCGTCTATTTTGAGTTTCACACGTATACTCTAAAATTTTTTTTTTTTATAAATTTTTTTTTGTTTTCTTTTGCAGATTTTTCACTTTTTTTTAACTAGTGAAGTTAAGTACTTAATTAAAGAGAGCGAATTGGTTCCTATATAAATAATCAGGTTCCCCCTGCCTGTCTATCTCCATCTATTTGTAGTTTTTTGATCTTTTGTTTTATTCCTTTTCTCTCTCTCTCTCTCCTTCTTTCTCCTTCTCTCTTCTCCTCTCTCTTTTCAGAAGAAGATCTCCTTTTAATTAACTATCCAAAACTGGTTCATAGGATTCATAGATAAAAGTTCATTGCTTATCAACTTTTAACTCGGCTCAACAACATCAAATCTTAATTTGTCTAAGAATTTACTTTCAAAAATTAAAAGATTATATTTTTCACCATACTTTAGTTTGTCATTTCCCCCAATTTAAGCAAGCATAAAAGTTACAATAGATATTCTTTTTTAAAATTCACAATTAAAGGTATGTTTCATTTCACCGAAGATAAATTATTAGGAAGTTTAAAAGTTTTATCTGAAAAGAGAGAGAGAGAGAGAGAGAGAGAGAGAGTTTTAGAGAAAAGAACCATAGACGTCACATAACACATAATCTGTAAAGATTGCGATAAGTCAGTTATAATTACTCAAGTCAGACTTTGTTCTATAATTGACTAATCTATTGGTTCTATTTTTCAACTCTTGTAAAATCTACTCCTCTCTTGTAAGATGTTAAACCCTTTTAAACTTATACTATTATTTGTTTCTTTCGCAACAATTTTTTTTTCTTTTCCAATTAATCAATTACTATTTGGTAACTAACATTATAGTATAAAAACTCTTTTTTATTATTATTCTAGACGTTTCGATTAAAAAAATTCATTTTTTTGCATATTAAAGGTAAAATTCATTTATTACTTTCTTTAAAATTATATTCAGCTACTAAAAAGCACTAAAACAAAAAAACACAAAAGATGTCTGTTGAAAAGTTCTCAAACCCAATTACTCCCCCAATGGAATCAACCGGTGATACTCTAATGACTTTAGAAACTCAAGATGGTATTACTTTACAAGGTTACTCCTTTGGTGCCAAGGTTGCCGCCGCTGGTGAATTGGTTTTCCAGACTGGTATGGTTGGATACCCAGAATCAATCACCGATCCTTCCTACGAAGGTCAAATCTTAGTTATCACTTACCCATTAGTTGGTAACTATGGTGTTCCAGACAGAAAATTGATGGATGAAGTTGTTGAAAAATTACCAAAATACTTTGAATCTAACAAGATCCATGTTAGCGGTTTAGTTATTGCTCATTACACTGAAGAATACTCTCACTATTTGGCTAAATCTTCTTTAGGTCAATGGTTACAAGAAGAAAACATCCCTGCCATTTATGGTGTTGATACCAGAGCTTTAACCAAGAGATTAAGAGAAAAAGGTTCCACTTTAGGTAGACTTTGTGTTCAAAAGCAAGGTGCTTCAACTGAAATGGCTTTAAGTCAATTAACTTGGAGAGATTCGTTCGAAATTCCAGAATGGGTTGATCCTAACACTCAAAACTTGGTTGCTAAAGTTTCCACAAAAGAACCAGTTGTCTATGATCCACCAACTGAATTAGCCAAGCTAGGCCCTGATGGGAAAATTATTAACATTATTGCAATTGATGTCGGTATGAAATACAACCAAATCAGATGTTTTGTTAACCGTGGTGTTTCACTGAAAGTTATTCCATGGGATTACGATTTCACCACCGAAGAATACGATGGTTTGTTTATTTCTAACGGTCCTGGTGATCCATCTGTCATGACTGAAGTTGTTGAAAGACTAGCCAAGGTTTTGGATGCTGCAAAGACTCCTGTCTTTGGTATTTGTTTAGGTCATCAATTAATGGCGAGAGCTTCTGGTGCTTCAACTTTGAAATTGAAGTTTGGTAACAGAGGTCACAACATTCCATGTACCTCCACCATCTCTGGTAGATGTTACATCACCTCTCAAAACCATGGTTATGCTGTCGATGTCGACACTTTGACTTCTGGTTGGAAACCATTGTTCGTTAACTCCAACGATGGCTCCAACGAAGGTATTTACAACACTGAAAAACCATTCTTCTCTGTTCAATTCCATCCTGAATCCACCCCAGGTCCAAGAGACACTGAATTCTTATTTGATACATTCATTGATGCGGTCATTGATTTTAAGACCAACAAACAGTTGAAGGCTGTTGAATTCCCAGGTGGTAAACTTGAAGATAACAGAGCTGCTGCTCCAAGAATTGATGCCAAGAAGGTTTTAGTGCTAGGTTCTGGTGGTTTATCCATTGGTCAAGCTGGTGAATTCGATTATTCCGGTTCTCAAGCTATCAAGGCTTTGAAAGAAGAAGGTATTTACACTATTTTGATTAATCCTAATATTGCCACTATTCAAACGTCCAAGGGTTTGGCTGACAAAGTTTACTTTTTACCAGTTACCCCAGAATTCGTTAGAAAAGTTATTAAGCATGAAAGACCAGATTCTATCTACTGTACTTTTGGTGGTCAAACCGCTTTGAACGTTGGTATCAAATTGAAGGATGAATTTGAATCTTTAGGTGTTAAAGTTTTAGGTACTCAAATTGATACCATTATTACCACTGAAGATAGAGAATTATTTGCTAGATCCATGGATGAAATCAACGAAAAGTGTGCCAAGTCACAAACTGCTTCCAATTTGGAAGAAGCTTTAGAAGCTGTTAAAGAAATCGGTTTCCCAGTTATTGTTAGAGCTGCTTATGCTTTAGGTGGTTTAGGTTCTGGTTTCGCTGATAACAATGAAGAATTAATTGAGTTGTGTAACAAGGCCTTTGCTGCTTCTCCACAAATTTTAGTTGAAAGATCCATGAAGGGTTGGAAGGAAGTTGAGTATGAAGTTGTTCGTGATGCTTTCGATAACTGTATTACCGTTTGTAACATGGAAAACTTTGATCCATTAGGTATCCACACTGGTGACTCTATTGTTGTTGCTCCATCTCAAACTTTATCCGACGAAGATTACAACATGTTGAGAACTACTGCTGTTAATGTCATCAGACACTTGGGTGTTGTTGGTGAATGTAACATTCAATATGCTTTGAACCCATACTCCAAGGAATACTGTATTATTGAAGTCAATGCCAGACTATCAAGATCTTCTGCTTTAGCTTCCAAAGCCACCGGTTACCCATTAGCTTACACTGCTGCTAAATTAGGTTTAAATATTCCATTAAACGAGATCAAGAATTCTGTGACTAAGGTTACTTGTGCTTGTTTCGAACCTTCATTAGATTACTGTGTTGTTAAGATTCCAAGATGGGATTTAAAGAAGTTCACCAGAGTTTCCACCTTATTGTCATCTTCAATGAAATCAGTTGGTGAAGTTATGAGTATTGGTAGAACTTTTGAAGAAGCTATTCAAAAGGCTATCAGATCTACTGATTATCACAACATTGGTTTCTCAAGTACAGAAGCTTTGATGTCCATTGATATCGATGCTGAATTACAAACCCCATCAGATCAAAGATTATTTGCTATTGCTAACGCCATGACTGAAGGTTACTCTGTTGAAAAGATCCACAAGTTAACTAACATTGACAGATGGTTCTTAAACAAGTTACACAGTTTGATTCAATTCGAAGGTAAAATCACATCTTTCGGTGTTAAAGAGAACCTACCATACACTGTTTTAAAGCAAGCTAAACAATTAGGTTTCGAAGATAGACAAATTGCCAAGTTCTTGAACTCCAACGAAGTTGCCATCAGAAGATTAAGAAAAGAGTTTGGTATCCTTCCATTTGCCAAACAAATCGATACTGTTGCTGCTGAATTCCCAGCTTACACCAACTACTTATACTTAACTTACAATGCCGATTCAAGTGATGTTGATTTCAACGATCATGGTGTTATGGTTTTGGGTTCAGGTGTTTATAGAATTGGTTCATCTGTTGAATTCGATTGGTGTGCTGTTAGAGCAATCAGAACTTTAAGAGAACAAGGTTTCAAGACTATCATGGTTAACTACAACCCAGAAACCGTTTCTACTGATTATGATGAAGCTGATAGATTATACTTTGAAACCATCAACTTAGAGAGAGTTTTAGATATTTACGAATTAGAAAAATCATCAGGTGTTATTATCTCTATGGGTGGTCAAACTTCAAACAATATTGCTTTACCATTACAAAGACAAAATGTTAAGGTTCTAGGTACTTCTCCAGAAATGATTGATTCAGCTGAAAATAGATACAAATTCTCAAGAATGTTAGATACTATTGGTGTTGATCAACCTGCTTGGAAGGAGTTAACCTCATTTGAAGAAGCAGAGGAATTTGCTAACAAGGTTTCTTACCCAGTTTTAGTTAGACCATCTTATGTCTTATCTGGTGCTGCTATGAACACTGTTTATTCCAGAGACGATTTAGCATCTTACTTATCTCAAGCTGTTGAAGTTTCTCCTGATTACCCAGTTGTTATCACTAAGTATATTGAAAATGCCAAGGAAATTGAAATGGATGCTGTTGCTAAAGATGGTAAGATGATCATGCACGTTGTTGCTGAACACGTTGAAAACGCTGGTGTTCACTCTGGTGATGCTACTTTAATTGTTCCACCACAAGATTTAGACAAGGAAACTGTTAAGAGAATTGTTGAAGCTACAGCAAAGATTGGTAAGGCTTTAGATGTTACTGGTCCTTATAACATTCAATTCATCGCCAAGAACAATGAAATTAAGGTTATCGAATGTAACGTTAGAGCTTCCAGATCTTTCCCATTCAACTCAAAGGTTGTTGGTACTGATATGATTGAAATGGCCACCAAAGCTATTATGGACTTACCATTCACTCCATACCCAGGTGAAAAATTACCGGATGATTATTGTGCTATCAAGGTTCCTCAATTCTCTTTCTCAAGATTATCAGGTGCTGATCCTGTTTTAGGTGTTGAAATGGCATCTACTGGTGAAGTTGCTTGTTTTGGTCACAACAAGTATGAAGCTTACCTAAAATCATTGATTTCAACTGGTTTCCAATTACCAAAGAAGAACATTTTGCTATCCATTGGTTCATTCAAAGAAAAACACGAATTGCTTCCATCAATCAGAAAGTTGTACGAACTTGGTTACTCATTATTTGCAACTGCTGGTACTGCTGATTTCATTCAAGAACATGATATTCCAGTTAAGTACTTGGAATTACTGAACGAAGATGAAGAAGATCAAAAGGCTGAATATTCATTAACTCAACATTTAGCTAATAACTTGATTGATTTATATATCAACTTACCATCTTCTAACAGATTCAGAAGACCAGCTTCCTATGTGTCTAAGGGTTACCAAACCAGAAGAATGGCTGTTGACTATGCTGTTCCATTAGTTACCAACGTTAAAAATGCCAAGTTATTGATTGAAGCTATCGCAAGAAACATCACTTTAGAAGCTACTAGCATTGATGCTCAATCTTCCCACAACACTGTTGAATTACCTGGTTTAGTTTCTATTGCTACTTTTGTTCCATCATTAGCTGATAACGCTGGTTCGGTTGCCTTTGAAAATGTTACTAAGGCTTCTTTAGCTTCTGGTTTCACTTTCACTTCAATCCTACCAACTACTTCTTCAGGTGTTAGTATTACGGATGCTAGATCGTTAACCAAGGCTCATGAATCTATTCAAGGTTCTGCTTACACAGATTATTCATTCACTGTTGCTGCCACTGAATCCAACTCTGCTCAAATTCCACACGTTGCTGCTTTGACTTCATCATTATCAATCCACTCTCAAGAATTCTCTGAAAATAAGATTGCCTTAACATCTGCTCACTTTGGTTCATGGTCAGAAGATAAGCCAATTATGACTGATGCTAAAACTACTGACTTGGCTTCAATTCTGTTATTAGCTTCATTATACAACAGAAAGATTCATGTTACCGGTGTCACTGATAAGAATGATTTAGCCTTGATCACCATGTCCAAGACCAAGAACTTGCAAGTCACTTGTGATGTTTCAGTTTATGCTTTATTCTTATCACAGGAAGATTACCCAGGCGCTGAATTCTTACCAACCAAGGAAGATCAAAAGGCTTTATGGGATAACTTAGAATCAATTGACTGCTTCTCTGTTGGCCAATTACCAACCACTTTAGCTGAATTCTTAAACGAACCAGTTACAGCCGGTATGGGTATTTCTGATACTTTGCCATTATTGTTCTCTGCTGTTGGTGAAGGTAAGTTAACTGTTGCTGATATTATTGCCAAGTTACACGACAACCCAATCTCAATTTTCTCATTAAGAGACAATGAATCTTCAATTGAAGTTGACATTGACAGATTAGTTTCTTCATTGAAGGGTAAATCTGACTCATGGTCTCCATTTGATACTAAGGGATTAAGAGCTGCAGTTGAAAGAGTTCATATGAACCAACAAACTGTTTGCTTGGAAGGTGAAATTGTTGTTTCCGAGGCTTTAGGTAAAGAAAATGCTTACTTTGTTCAGCATCCATCAGCATTAGTTTCTGCCCCATCAACCGAATCTCAAATTATTTCATCACCAAGATCAAGAAGAACATCAAGATTCTCATTTGATATCGGTAGAAGAGATACTGTCATCGAAGCATTGAGAGAATCTGCTGTTCAAGATTCCGAAATTCCAACCGGTGCTGACTTAGTTTCATCTAAGCCTCCAAGAGACTTGAGCTTACCAAATGCCATTATCTCATACATCAAGGGTGATAACCCATTCTTAAGAACATCCATTTTGTCAGTTAACCAGTTCTCAAGATATCACTTGCATTCATTATTTGCTGTTGCTCAAGAAATGAGATTAGCTGTTGAGAGAGAAGGTGTTCTAGATATTTTAAAGGGAAAAGTTTTAACTACTGCTTTCTTTGAACCTTCAACTAGAACTTCATCTTCATTCAATGCTGCTATGCAAAGATTAGGTGGTAGAGTTGTTTCCATCTCAGAACAAGGCTCATCAGTCAAGAAAGGTGAGACTTTACAAGATACCATCAGAACCATGGCTTGTTACTCAGATGCTATTGTTTTAAGACACCCATCTGAAGAATCTGCCCATATCGCTGCCAAGTATTCTCCTGTTCCAATCATTAACGGTGGTAACGGTTCAAGAGAACACCCAACTCAAGCATTCTTAGATCTGTTCACTATTAGAGAAGAATTAGGTACTGTTAACGGTATTACTGTCACTTTCATGGGTGACTTGAAGTACGGTAGACCAGTTCACTCCTTATGTAAGTTATTACAGCACTACCAAGTTAGAATTCAATTGGTCTCACCAAAGGAACTAAGATTACCAGAAAACTTAAGAAACCAATTGATGGACGCTGGCATGCTTGTTTCTGAATCATTCGAATTAACAAAGGATATTGTTGCTAAATCTGATGTTTTATACTGTACTAGGGTTCAACAAGAAAGATTCAAGAATCAAGATGAATACGAAAGATTAAAGGACGCTTTTATTGTTGATAACAAGATCTTATCTTATGCTAAGCAACACATGTGTATCATGCACCCATTACCAAGAGTTAATGAAATTAGAGAAGAAGTTGATTTCGACCAAAGGGCTGCTTACTTCAGACAAATGAGATACGGCTTATTCGTCAGAATGGCTCTATTAGCTATGACTATTGGTATCGATTTCTAAGAAGATCTTAAAATAATAACTCTTAATATTCCTTTATCAAAAGAAGTTTGAAGTGTATTTCATCTACTAGAATATTGGAGGACCACCTTTACTTTACATTAAGACAAAAAATTGGGGAATTTTTCATGTCATTATTATTACTATTCTGGTCCTCTTTCATTTCAATGCTTGTTTCTTTTCTCTCTTTTTAATATTTGTTTGTTGCATTTTTTTGTTTTATTTTGTTCTATAGTTGTTTATATAAAGGTATATATACTTTTTAGATATATATATCGTCTAATATTGGAAAAATGGTAATCAATAATCAAAATCTATTCAGTATAGATACCATACGTTCGTTTCATATTTTTTAGGGTTTATACGTCTTTTGCGCTTTCCATTCTCTTCAATTTAATTAATGTTATTTATTTTATGACCCTATTACACGTTATGTTTTGTATATTGTATTTGTTTCCACGTTTTGCAAAGGTTCTATTTACCAGTATACCAGCAAAGTAAATGGTCAGGTAACAAAAGAACCTTTTTTAGCCTTGTCGAGGTTAAAAAAACAAAAAATGGCTGTGAAAAAAATTGGCAATTTCTGTCTCATCTGAATCTGACTGAAAGAAAAGCAAAAGACCACTTGAAACAAGAAAAGGATTTGACATTGTCCGTCAAATGCCGTCTCCAATTGTAAGATAGTTCGATACACATCTATAGTGCTATCTCCTACAAGCACAATCGTGTTTTTTTGAGAATACACAAATACCTTCAAGATTTATACATTCACTGATACCTTTGACAACGCCAAAATATACTTCAATTCTTCACATATTTCAATATTGCAGATTTCAAGAACTGCTTACCATGACAGACGATAGTGCCATGATCAGGTCAATTAGCTCAAATGAAGTTTCGTTGAAAGATTGGGTCCACGTTCAACAGAAAACTTTCATAAGATGGATAAATATGAAACTTCATACCGGTTCACATCCACCAATCGAGTCTTTGGAAGACTTATCCGACGGATTACAATTATTCAATTTACTCAATTGTTTGAAACCTGAAATATCAACCAGACCTGTCTATAGCAAACCTTTGTTAAAAATACATAAACTAGAAAATTTAAACAAGTTTTTAGACATTTTAAAAAACTATGAAAATTTACATATTTATAATATTGGATCAGAAGATATATATGACTCCAATGAGAAATTGATTTTAGGGTTGATTTGGGTACTCATCTTAAACTATACAAACATATCTAAGGAATCAGATGATGAGGATTCAATGAATATGAAAGAGTTGTTGTTTAAATGGTGCCAAAGGGTAACATTGAATTACGATAACGTTAAAATCAACAATTTCACTAATAGTTGGTCAAATGGCTTAGCCTTATGCGCAATGATGAATTATTTCCGACCTGAGCTAATAGACTACTCACAAATAAGCCCGGATAAAGTTGATGAAAATATTGAACTAGTGCTAACAAAAGCTGAGTCAATTGGAATCTCCAAGCTAATTGATGTTGAAGATTTAAACTGCTCAAAACCTGATGAGAAAAGCATCATTGCTTACCTCAGTTTATGGTACGACAAATTTCACACTATGAGTCTCGAGAAAAGGAAACATGAAACGAACGTTGGACACTTGAGGATTAGAGTTGAATCGTTCATCAAAATTATCAGTGAAATAATGGAATACAAGAACAGCTATTTAGCGGGGGTTGCAAAATTGACCATTCTAATATACGCAACAGTGGATAAACTAGCAATTGACAAGAGCGTTACATTGAACAAAGTAACTGACATAACAGAATATACGAGATTATTGAATGAGTACAGATGTGGATCAAAATATACTGTTTACAAGAAATTCAACGAATTAAAATTGCTGAAAAGTAGACTAGATTTAATGATGCTAGAATTCAATTTTGATGAATTTGAAGAAAGTGAAACCAATTCCATTGCTAGGATTACATCACTGATTAAGGATTTGAATCATTTGGAAAACGAATTGAGCTTATTCGTTACGAATTTCATTAATGGCAAAAAACAAGAGTTGCTGAATAAGTTCAAAAGAGTTTCCTCAAATGTGGATCTGGGGTTAAGTTTGATTGAAGTTGAATTAATAGAGCTACCAAAATCATCAAAATATCAACTTAATGAATTACCAGAGATTTTAGAAGATTTAAAATCATTAGAAAACCTATATTTGGCATTGAAGAACATTAAATCAGAGTTAAGCTTATTTTATAATCTCTATGAAGATAATAATGCAAGCTCAATCTCTAACTTAGAACAGTACGATCAAAATTTTAAGATGGACGAACTGAAATATAAGATTAAGTTGATCAAAGATGTCATTATTGATAAATTGAAATTTATTGACTTACAGTTTTCTAAGAAGAGTAGTTTACTGAAATCATTGAAGACAACTATTGTCAAAGACAAAATTCTAAGTGATTTACAAGTTTATCAATTTGAATTAATATTTGATAAGTTTGACAAAGGTTTCAAGAAATATTTGAATAAAGCTGAATTTAAAGAGGCTTTAAATTTCATTTATCCAGATTTAACAGATGAACAAATAAATAAGTTTTTTGAAGTAATTTATGAAAGTAACAAAGAAATCTTACGTGGAGTTAGATTTGATAGTTTCATCAAAATTCTCAGAATTTTGTGTCACAACGAGGAAGAAGAACATGGTGATAATGAGAAGGAAGAAGAATTTGTAAATAGTGGATCAACTGATGACGAACAATTGATTACGTTAACGAGTGATTTTTATTTAAATACCTTCAAAGAAGTTAGCAACGGGAAAAAGTTTATCACTATTAGTGACTTGTCAAACATAAACTTGAGTAAAGATATGATACAAAAGCTTGCAGGAATATTAGAGGAGGAAGAAGAAGAAGAATTTGAAAATGGAAATAATGATAATAATGGAAATAAATCTTACAATTATATGAAGTTTTTTGAACATAATGACGATTCTGTTTTATTTCAGGAACTCCAAACGTCAGAGCACGGATCGGAAAGTGTCGGCGAGCTTGAAAATATTTTAGATGACTTAGATGACTTGGATTTGGACGATCAAAATGTATTCATATAGGAATATTAAAATTTAAATACCTAAAGAACAGTAGTTATACGGAATAATCGTAGAATAGAACAGATTGTATCTTGCTGCAAATAGTGTTTTATACCGAACAGGAGAATTAGTTCATATACAGAGAAGAACATAGCTTTACACAACAGAGTATTTGCTTAAAAAGGCTTTAGCATCAGCAGATATCGAATCAATAGGAAATGCAAGCATCATTATAAGTTTTAGAACCAAAAGACCACGTAAACAATCGATCGAGAAACAACAACAGGGTAAAGAACCAGGAATAAAACAAATGCAGAATCATTCTTTTTGTTATTAGAAGTATTGGTTTTGAGGTTGATATCCTTTCTACTTTTAAGTATATTTTGAGGGATTCATTTAAAGGACTGCAAATGATAATTTGCAGTTTGATTTTTTGTACTTGTAGAATGGATTTTATCAGTTGTGGTTTTTCTGATAAAGATTTTATTTTATGTTTTTTTTTTGATTGAAATTGTTTCATAATTGGATGTGTTTTCTAATTCCTTATAATCTTTTATAAAATTGTTATCTGTTTTGTTATAATTTTACTACTACTATTGCATCCTTATTTCTTTAATTTTGTATAGCCTTCTATTTCATTTCTATTTTTCTTCATTCGTTATAATGCTCATGTTGTATCCTGTGATTTGATCTTGTAGACCTTTAGTTGTGAAAAGTGGGTCAATTGGTAATACTGACTTTCTTATTAATGATTGATTTCCTTCTAAACCTCATTCACCTTCCTTTGCTCACCTGCAAGAGTGAATTTGAGATACAGATTTCTTGATGTATTCTGTAAAAGTTTGCTTTAATAAAAGTTTTTGAGAACTGCGTAAAAGTCTTTGTATTATGTTCTCATCGAAGACTCAAATGACTGTTCACGTTTTTGGGCGCTTTTCAGAAATATCTTAATGCGTTGTTGATGTTTGTAATTTAATGGTAAACAACAGCCTTTGCTGTCTTGTTTAAAGCCAAAGGGTTTGCTGTTTTCCGAATCGATAACAAACTATTAATTAAAATTAGCTGTTTCGCTAGCTGAGAGTTGGATGTTGTTGCTAAGGAAATTTTTGCACTTGTTAAATATTAATTATTGTGAAAGGTTTCTGGTTGAAAGTTCTGCTCTAGAAAGAACTGTAAAAATGCTTTAAGAAAGGGAATCAAGAAGAAATAAAAAGGAACAAAGGGGAAAGCAATAAGGGGGACAGTGAGAGCAGTTCCCTAAATGGGGATAAATTTAACCATTGTAAACCTCTGATTTGAAAAAAGTAACCAAAAACGACAAGTCTCCTTGTGTAATCGGAAAATATACGGCTTGTTATTCAACTTCAGCTTTCTTTTGTTTAACTGGATAATTTAGTATTCAGTATGGCATCTGCATGATAGCTGGATATCTTAAAATATATTTGCTTAAATGATAATCTTAAGCAGTAAAAAATCAAAAAGGTCCCCAATAAGCGTACGGACTAGTGATCAGTCGTTGGAGTCTTAATTAGAAAACTCGTAAAAGAGGATTTATTAATTCATCAATAAACTTGTTCAGCTTTACTAGTGAGATTTTGTCTTTAAACTATGGAGAAATCTGTTGCAAACTTACAAAAAAATATGCTGGAATATTCATTCACTAGAATAAGACAAAATTCGAAGCTTTTGCAAAAGGTTGGAAATCAAAGATCAAGAAGCTAAAAGAAGAACGAATGAAACTAATTGAAGCAAATGCTGAGTTTCTATCAAGAACTTGAGGCTCAAATCAAAGCTAAGGAGCAATATCTTGATACAAATTGAGCTTATTCAAAAGCAAAAACCAGTTAGCAAGGCTGAATTAGAGCTTGAAGTTCAAAATGACAAAATCTCGATACTCGAGTTTGTTAGAGGAAAACAAGCAGGAGCATTGAAGAAACTGGGCAAGACAAATTTTGAGACCACAGTAATACAATTAATTTCCATATAACTCAACTAATTAAACTAATAAAATTAGTATAATATTTTAAATAAAAGATTTTAATGAAATGAAACAACTAGTGGATGGTAGTTTTCAAGAGGGAACTTATTTCTTTCTTTGTTAGTGCAAAAAGGGACCAGTTTTTTTTGAGTTCGACTTTTAATTAGGTCTCGGCCACTAATAAAGAAGTATTACAAGCCATTCATATCTAACACGGCCACAATACATAACTGATGACACTTGATACACAGTCTTTTTACTAAGATTGAAAACTACAGATACGCCTTCAAAAAAAACTATAGATTAATAAAAATTCATTGGAAGAAAAGATATAACGATTAAAATTATAAAAAATTAGACATAACTAAAAAATAAAACCCTATGTAAATAATAAGTGATGGTAACAAAATAAAAAAAGTGAAAATCATCAACACTTTGAAAAGAAACTCGTATTTAATAAAAAAAACCTAGATGGAAAAACCACAGAACTAAAATAAAACAAATCCATAAAAAAACTGAGAGAGAAATGAAGGTCATACTAATAATAATTATAAAAACACAAACACACCTATTCTTGATCAACTAATAGGAATGATTCATCGTCACCATCTTCTGGAGTCTTTGGAGTCCACTTCTTCTTTTGGTCTTTACCGAAATGCTTCCAGTGCTTACCAACTTTCTTCCATTTCTTAGCTGGATCTTCGACAACGACTTCAAATAATTCAAACTCATCATCAGATGGCAACTCTGGCAACTCTGGAGCTTCATCAGTTGGAGCCTTCTTCTTCCATTGCTTGCCATAGTGTTTCCATTGTTTACCGTAGTGCTTCCACTTCTTAGCTGGATCTTCAGCTAATTCGGATTCTTCATATGATTCAACTTCACCTTCATCGTCTTCTGGAGTCTTTGGAGTCCACTTCTTCTTTTGGTCCTTACCATAATGTTTCCAGTACTTCTTTTGGTCCTTACCGTAGTGTTTCCAGTAATCTGGGTCTTCAATTTCAGCTTCCATTAATTCAACGTCAGATGGGTCTTCTGGTTCATCATCTTCCGGAGTTTTTGGAGTCCACTTCTTCTTTTGATCCTTACCGAAATGCTTCCAGTGCTTACCAATCTTCTTCCACTTCTTAGCTGGGTCTTCAACTTCAGCTTCCATTAATTCAACATCAGATTCTGGTTCATCATCTTCTGGTGTCTTTGGAGTCCACTTCTTCTTTTGATCTTTACCGTAATGTTTCCAGTACTTCTTTTGATCTTTACCAAAGTGTTTCCAGTAATCTGGGTCTTCAATTTCAGCTTCCATTAATTCAACATCAGATTCTGGTTCATCATCTGGAGTCTTTGGAGCCCACTTCTTTCTTTGTTGTTTACCATAGTGTTTCCAGTACTTTCTTTGTTGTTTACCGTAATGCTTCCAGTAGGTATCTGGGTCTTCGATTTCAGCTTCCATTAATTCAACATCAGATTCTGGTTCATCATCTTCTG
Organism: Ogataea trehalophila; assembly: GCA_003707645.2. Lineage (NCBI taxonomy): Eukaryota > Fungi > Ascomycota > Pichiomycetes > Pichiales > Pichiaceae > Ogataea > Ogataea trehalophila. The sequence goes on from PPKI02000052.1 coordinate 17,679, forward strand.
GGGTCTTTGGAGTCCACTTCTTCTTTTGGTCCTTACCGTAATGTTTCCAGTACTTCTTTTGGTCCTTACCGTAGTGTTTCCAGTAATCTGGGTCTTCAATTTCAGCTTCCATTAATTCAACGTCAGATGGGTCTTCTGGAGTATCATCTTCCGGAGTCTTTGGAGTCCACTTCTTCTTTTGTTCTTTACCATAGTGTTTCCAGTACTTTCTTTGTTGTTTACCATAGTTCTTCCAGTAGGTGTCTGGGTCTTCGATTTCAGATGGTTCTTTCGTTTCTTCTAAGCCCAATAATGTAGTGACAGAGTCCTTAACAGTTGATAACCAGCCTTCTGATTGTTCATTGACAGAAACGGAAACTTCGGTTTCTTGTTGCAAGATTGGTAATGCAGATGTAGTAGCTAAGATAGCAACGATTGATGTTAAAACGGAAACTCTCATTGTAATTGATTAGTTTGTTCTTTTATACGATAGTAATGATACAAGCTATATTGAACTTTGTTTAGTGATAATAGATATAACATAAAAATAATCCATTTGGAACTGACTAAACATATATATTATTAATGGAAAAATTGAGTTATATTTATAGAAAGCAGGGTGATCTTGGAATAATAAGAAATGTGATTTTCTGACAAGCATCGGTTTGACCGGTGGTGATGGATTGTCATCCAGCCTTATCTAACAATATTACAAACAGCTCTCATAAAAACCGGTGCACCGTATTCCTGTTAGTACTACTGCCGCGCCACTAGTAAATTGTGTGGCGGGGTTAACAAAAAGTGGCAAATACGGAAGACCGGTGCTAATTGTGGTGCACGGTGTTCTTATTCAGCGGACATATTTTTATACTCCTACTCCTACTGTGTTTTGTGGGGATATCCTTGTATTACGTCACTCTTTACACACAAAACGAAGGCGTTCGCTTTTTTTTGTTGATTCTGGCCGGTTTCGATCAACCGGTCTCTGATTGACACAGCCTCAGTGCTATATTTGCCTCGTTCACTTGCTTTCGTATATTGGCAATTTACCTTAAAAAGAAGTCATCAACTAATTGATTATAATGTCGATACGATACGATACGATACGATTATATACGGAAATAATGAATTTTTTTTAGACAAACGGTTTGACCGATTGATTGTTTTCGGATTATTTGAAGATAAAACTCAATGTGATCTGATTATTCACCTAGCCAGTATTCCTTGTTGTTGTGTTTGCAGCTGATCAGTTTGATCTAAGCGGTTCTCCTGATCCACCTTAACCGATCTACGTATTAATTTACTTAAAGAACTAAAAGTGTTTAGACAATTTGTGCAAATTGTTTGGATCGCAATCAAAAAATATGGTAAAGGTAAAGTCTGATTTCCTTAAAGTAGGGGAGGCAGAGATCTAAAGTTGAGTCAAGTGCTGACTGTTCTTGAGATTCATAAATATTATTCTTTTCCCTCTTTGACTCTTTTATCCCATTTTACAAGAAACAAAATTTTATTTTAAACTTCAGCTATTCTTGTTTCTCCCTTATCTTGTAGAGCTGAAACTGTTTGTTTAGTATATATTTTTTTCATGTTTGTCAGATAATTTGATTATCCTTACTCTTATAGAGTTACCAAGCTGTTAAATGAAGCACTGCAAACAAACCTATGCAGCTTAATTACATCAAGGGAGACTTCGCATTGATACTTTGATTAAAAATCTACCGTTTGAGCTGAAGAGATAAGAAAATAGGGTTCAGATTAGTAAATCAATAGCGGTAATTTCAAATGTCTGACAATGCATATGAGCGGAATTAAAAATCTTTAGCTTTTATCTATCCACCTTCAAAATCTAAATCCATATTTGCGGTATTTACTGGAATCACTGTTTGACAATAGAATTATAATAGATTATATTAAATATTGACTGATTTATTTATGACTAAGTTATTAAAGTTTCTAGTTTTGTTAGTTAGATCCTGAAAAGATCTGTAAGCATTTCTCATTCCCAAACACCTATACATATACCATATACCATATCTGTTGTATACGGGTCACGGATAAAACTAGTAGTATTTGAGGTTTTTCTTGGCTAAAAAAAAGAAAAATAATTATTGAAAAAACGCCCACTCATCCCCACAAGTTAACAAAATGACAGGTACAGATAAAGAAGAAAACCATGTGATACCCAAAAACAGTCCCGATATACAATATGGAGATGCTCAAAGACTGAAAAAGAAGTTAAGTGGTGGATGCCCGATAGAGATTACCGAAGAGCTCCCTGAAATAGAGGACCCATCAATTGGTGAATACAAGTTATCCAAGGAAGAAATTGAAAAGTATGGAAGATTTACTGAAAATCAGAAAAGGTTGTTTTTGGCTATTGCATCTTTCTCCTCACTATTAGGACCATTTTCATCAAGTGCCTATATGCCAGCAGTTGATAAGATTGCCGATCAGTTTAACACCACTGGTTCAGTTGTTAATCTAACAGGTACGATTTTCAACATCATGAGCGCTATTTCACCTTGCGTGTTCAACCAATTGTATGGATACTATGGTATCAGACCAATGTTTATTTTCAGTAGCTTATCGCTGCTAATTACATCAATTTTGTCTGCAAGTGCTCAAAATTTGTCTATGTTTTTTGTCTTTAGAAGCTTAACTGGATTATTCTCCTACATCTTCATCAACATGTCAGGTTCCATCTGTGGTCATATTTATGAACCAACAAAAAGGTCTAAAGCGATGGCTATTTGCCTAACTGGTACACTATCAGCAACTGCATTTGCACCTGTTATTGCTGGTGTTATAATTACGTATAATTCATGGAGAATCATTTTTTGGATACAATCAGGTATATCAGCAGTAGTTCTATTATCTTCAATCCTGTTTTTGAAAGAAACATCACCCGAAGTTGAATTTAGGAAATGGCAAGAAGAGACAGGTAAAAAATTTAAACTGATATTGGTTAATCCATTAACTGTGATCTTTGCATTAAGGGTTCCTACACTACTACTAATGGGATTAACAACGCTTGGACTATCGTATAATTTCTTCGCCTTGCTTACACCAATCAGGTATGTCGTTGATCCGAGATTTGGATTTACTACTCCAATCGATGGATCATTGTTTTATCTAGCTCCTGGTGTGGGAATGTTTCTTTCAACGTTTGTTTCTGGAAGGTACTGTGATTGGGTTTTGAAGAAATGGATCAAGAAAAGAAACGGAAAGTTAGTCTCTGAAGATAGATTACGGTCAGCTTGGACAGCCAACGTGTTGATGATAATCTCTATATTGGTTTATGGTTGGTCGTTGGAGAAAGAAAAAGGTGGGATGGTGCTACCAATAATCTGCATGTTTATAAATGGTTTTGCACAAACTTTTATATTTACAGCTGTAAATTCTTACTGTGTTGGTAGTTTACCTGAAATTGGATCCCCAATTGCACTTGGCTCAAACTATTTTGCAAGAAACGTTGGATCATCAATCGGATCAGGGATTACGCTACCTATGTTTGACGGGATCGGGATTGGATGGTCTTCTACAGTTTCCGGAATTTTAATGATGGGGTCATTGTGCTGTATAATATGCTGTTCATTGTACGGACACCGTATTAGGCTAAGATGGTTGGTAAATAACGGGTTTGAAACAAAAGACCCAGATTTTGTCCATACAAACAAGACACAAAAGGACTCGGAGATACAGTAAAAAGTATTCCATCTAATCACGTGATAATTATAATTGACACATATTCTGCCCTTTTAGTTTAACATTAATATAGACTCTTTGTATATAAACAATATAGTACGTTTAATTATTTATCTAATCTATGGATACTTACAAGTTTCATAATATATATGCCCTTTGTTTGTCTTAACTGCAGCTCACGAACTACTACTATTCCACAACACTTCATTATATTATTACCATAAACACGAGCCAAGCTCCATATATAAACCATTGATCACTTCAGATATCGATATATTGTTACAGGCTAATTTCAAATCAACTGGGTTTTAGATTTGAATCTATATACTAATTTAATTGTTACATTTTACACCATATAGGATACAGTTTCGTCTGCAATTGAATTGCTTTCACATAAGAATAACTTGTATTTAACTATAACCGATTATATCAATCCATATTACAGACAATAAGAATGTCCGAAAGCAAAAAAATCCCTGAAATTCAAATACCTGGAAGTTTCCCCACAACCAATTCTCCTTCAACAGTGCCCCTGGACAATACGAATGATCGTACAACAACTTGCAATGATTCAAGCGATAGAAAATCTTTGAAAGATACTCTTGCAATAGTTGAAGATGGATCCAAGAGTCCAAGAAAAAGGTTTGCATTGTCCCCACAACGAATTATGTCATCGATATCAAGGGCAACATCACCTATCAAGAAAATACCAACTCCCAAATTATCCACACCTAAATTCCAGAATCCACATCGTTCCCTTTCCCAATCAAGCTCAAAACATAATTCAATAAAATCACCGCTTACCGGTGTTGGGGATCCTGGTAAACAGTCAATCGAAGGGATATCCAAATCGTTTGTCAGTTTCCTAACTACTGCTAGTATCTACGCTGGATTTCAAGATATAGATGAAGATGATGATCAAACGGAGTTTTCAAACGAGAATGAACGACATGATGCTACTCCTGAATCATTTAATAGTATTGATTCGTATGATAACAGTGCTGATGACTTTGCTTATGATGAACCAGATGAGGAAGGAGAAGGCTACAATCAAGATGATTTCAATACATTGAAGAATGCATCAAGATCGGTAAGTCCTGACATTATGCCGGATACTACACTAAGACTAGCAGAAGATACTGGGGCTGTTTCTTCTTTAGAAACATTGCCAACAAGAAGATTACACAGAGTAAAATCTAGGTTTGAACTTTCCGTTGTTAAAAGAATGTCAACTAATGATTCCGATCAAGCTGACCTGAAAAGAGCAGTTGCGTTATCTACGAAACTAAAAAAGACTTTTGATATCACTGATAATGATGAATTTGTTGGTGATTTTCCATGTTGGTTGATGGGTGATGTTTTGCTTCAAGGCCATTTGTACATTACTAAAATGCATATATTATTCTTTGCCTTTTTGCCTAAAAAACAAGGATCTGTTATGAGAAGTGGTACACTAACCACAAAATCGTATCCATCAATGAGAGAACATAGGAAATGGGCGGTTTTGAAAGGTTCCACATTTTCGATATATTCTAGTTCAACTGATTTGTATTTTCCCAATTTGGTGATTGATTTAAGAACTGCCATAAGAGCCGAAATTGCATATTCTTCGAACCATGAACAAACAAATACACATAAACCAGTTTGGATTAGAATTATTACTGAAACAAGAACCCATTCGTTTATGGTTGATACGTTAGATTCTGCTAGAGCTTGGGTTTCAAGTTTGAAGAAACAAATATTTGCATCTAAAAATAAAGGTGATCAAGTTGCCATCAATATTCCGTTACAAAATATTCTAGATTTAGAGTTGACTTCTGTCATTGGTGTTACCAAAAATTTAAGAATCAAAGTTATTGAAAGTGCTGATTCTTATGCAATTGATGACTATTTCTTGATGTTTTTCTCAAGAGGAGATGCTGCAGTGAAAGTTATCAAGAAAGTGATTAAAGAGGCTGGCATTATAATATCTGAAGGTGCTGAAAGTGAAGATGATATTCCATTGGAATCAGAGCTCATGAAATCTAAAATCGAAATTTTGAAAAAATCATCATCAGTAGTCCAAACATCAAGATCATTCTCTACTGACCAACATCTAAACAAGAAACAATATCTTAATGGTAAGGATTCTGTGTTACCACAACAATCATTTTCCTCGGAGCGTGAAACTAGTTTGAATTCAATCAACGATGAATTTTTAAAGTATCAAGAAAATGCTTTGAAGCAGATGAAAGTTGTTTCTGATGTTAATGATGAGATCAATGTCGAACTACAGGATGTGGATTCAATTTCAGAAGAGGACGATCCTTCAAATGAGAAACCAGCAGATCCATCTGAACCTGATGCAAAGAAAATCGAATCTGAGTCAAGTGTGGGATCGACGATATCAAAAGGTTGGTCAACTAAATCTCTAGTTCAAGGAATTACATCTTTTACACACAATTTAATTTCTTCAATTCCAATTTACCATTATGACGAAAAATGTGCCTTAGCAAGAGGAGTTGATGATCCTTATTTTGTGAAAAGTGATGATCAAAGAAGTAAAGCTACAAAACGATTCCTTAAACATTTTTCATTGAACGACAACGAGAAATTGATATCCGCCTATCCATGTTATTTGGTTAAGGGAATTCCAACATATGGTAAGATATACCTTGGATCAAATGAAATGTGCTTTAGATCTACATTACCAGGTTCAAGTACGATTATGATTTTACCATTTCTGGATGTTGAAAATATTAGTAAAGAAAAGGGATTCAGATTTGGTTATTCTGGTTTGGTCATAGTGATTCATGGACATGAAGAGCTTTTCTTTGAATTTTCATCTAACGAAGCCAGAGATGACTGTGAATTATTATTGTTGAAACAGATTGATCACTTTAAAAAAGCAAGCACCGACAGTTCTCTTTATCAAAGTGATACATCAGGTGACGAAAGCTTCAAGCTTGCTGAATCCTCAACTAGTTTAGCTTCTGCACGTTTAAGAATGTTCGAAAATAGAATCACCAGTGAAATTGGCGTTGATGTTCCAATAATAATTGAAGACCATCCATTAACGAAGACAAAAGTCAAACCATTAAAATCTTACAAATTCACACTATTAACTATTGGGTCAAGGGGTGATGTTCAACCATACATTGCACTTGGTAAAGGCTTAATGAAAGAAGGTCATAAAGTTAAGATCGTGACCCATGCCGAATTTGAACCATGGATCAAATCTTACGGAATTGAGTTTGGAGTTATTGCAGGTGATCCTTCTGAGTTGATGGCTTTAATGGTCAACAACCCTTCAATTAACTATAATTTTATCAAAGAAGCTAAATCAAAGTTTAGAACTTGGATCGATGATTTATTAATTTCGTCATGGAACGCATGCCAAGATACTGATGTTTTAATTGAATCACCATCATCAATATGTGGTATTCACATTTCTGAAAAATTACAAATCCCATATTTTAGAGCTTTTACAATGCCATGGACGAGAACAAGAGCATATCCTCATGCATTCATGGTTCCGGATCAAAAATTGGGTGGTGCTTATAATTACATGACGCACCTTGCTTTTGAAAACGGATATTGGAGAGGAACTTCCTATCAAATTAATAAATGGAGGGTTGAAACCTTGGGTTTACACAAGACAACGTTAGCAGCAATGAAGCAAAATAGTGTTCCATTTTTGTACAATATGTCACCGGCAGTCTTCCCACCTTCAGTTGATTTTGCAGAATGGGTTCATGTTACTGGCTACTGGTTCCTTAACGAGAGTAACACATATGATCCACCTAAAGAGTTAATTGAATTTATGCAAAAAGCGAGAAAAGATGGCAAAAAATTAGTTTATATTGGGTTCGGATCCATTGTTGTTTCCAACCCTAAAGAACTCACCAGAGCCGTTGCTGATGCAGTTGTTGAATCTGATGTTAGATGCATATTAAACAAAGGCTGGTCAGACAGACTAGGAAATAAAACTGGTGTTGAAATAGAACTTCCTGAAGAAGTTTACAGCTCAGGAAACGTTCCACATGATTGGTTGTTCCCCCAACTGGACGCTGCAGTTCATCACGGTGGATCTGGTACGACGGGTGCAAGCTTGAAGTTTGGATTACCAACGATCATTAAACCTTTCTTTGGTGATCAGAAGTTTTATGCTGGTAGAGTGGAAGACTTGGGTTGTGGTATTGGATTAAAAGACTTGAATTATAAGACTTTGGCTAAAGCATTAAAAGAGGTCACCACTAATACGAGGATTATTGAAAAAGCAAAGTCCATTGGGAATAAAATACGGAATGAACACGGTGTTCAGAATGCTATTGAGGCAATTTACATGGAAATGGATTATGCAAGAAAGTTATCAATAAGTAAGAATCATCAAACTGCAACGATGAAGGGCGATGTTGATGACGATGAAATGGAAGATTCTTGGTTACTGATTTGATACATATTTGGTTTGGTTATTTTCTTACTTGGGAATTTTGGTTTTTATATTTCTATAGTTTCTCTTTTTGTTTTCTAAATCATTATAAGATACAAGAGGTATATAATTTGTCAAAAATCGTATATAAATGATCACTATCACTATCATTATTTATGTATCTTGTGTTTTTCTTTTTTTTTTTTTACCTTTGCTTTCGTGTGACACTACCAGTTAGTAACATCTTCAGCTTCACCAAAGACGCTTTCCTTCTTATCCGCATCAATGATCTCATCAGTCCATTCTTGATTATTACCTTCATTCTCCATGATTTCTTTCAAATGGGTCTTTTCGAAATTTAAAATCATGTCGTTAACCTCTTTGAATTCTAATAAGAACGCGTCATGACCCTCTGGAGAGTTAATCTTCCTCAATGTTGAGTTAGGTAGGTGCTTATCAATAAATATTTGTTCTGACAAAGTGAACAAGGCATCAGATGAAATACCAATGACTAATGCAGGTTGTTTTCTAGTACTCAAAGCAGTTGCTGCATCGTTATTGAATTCAGGCCTATCGCGCCCAACGTCGTGAGTGTCTAGCTTTCTTGTTAAAGAAATGTAACAGTTTGCGTCAAATCTTTGATAAAATTTGTTAGCTTGATATCTTAAATAACTTTGGGCAGAGAAATAATGTTGTGGTCTACGACGTTGTCTGTTGAATGAACTGTTACGACTTGCTGTTGTTGATGATGGTGGTGTTCCTGACCTTGATGAACTTGGTGAACATTGTGCATGTTGATCCAATGGAGATGTTTCTATCGAATTTGATCTACTTGTATTTGATTTTCGGCTTCTAGTTTTGTTTGTTGCCAACCCATGATTATGGATTTGTAAATTTTCCTCCTTGTTATGAGAAATATGTAAATCATCAATAGCATCCAATGCAGACGAATTTTCAATGATTGATTCCTTTGCACTCAAATTAGAAACACTTTTCAGTTTTTCATGTGATGTTGGTGTATCTCTACCAAATCTTGACTCGAATGAGTTTCTAGATCTGTAAGTTAACATAGCGGCCATTCTAGCAGCACCTAACCCATTGATTGGAGGGTCTTCCAAAGGATAGAATCCATCATCATATTTAGGATCCGCATATATACATTGACGCTGAGCTTCACCCCATGAAATACACCAAGCAGAGTGTCTAGCGCTGGTAGCCAAAGCAATCACTGATTTCACATATTCACCATCATCAACAAACATCCATTCTAAAGTTAACATACCACCCATTGAACCACCAATACAAATGGCAATTTCTTTAACACCTAGTGAATCTAAAACCAATTTGTGTATATTAACATCATCTCTAACTGTACATATTGGGAATTCAGGCCCGTAACGTTCACCAAATTCGGTGTCCATGGTTAAAGGTGATGCTGAGCCGTATGGTGAACCCAATGAATTCAAACAAATGATAAAGAATTTGGATGGGTCAAAAGCTCTATCTTTACCCAACATTGGACCCCACCAATCCGAAACGTCTGCTGAACCTGTCAACGCATGACAAATCAACATACAGTTGTCACCTTTTTCGTTTAATTTCCCCCATGATTTGTAGGCAATTGGAACTTGGAAAAGAAGGTCCCCTGATTCCAGTTCAAATTCAGGGATTTCGATGATTGTTTGATTAGGCACAATTTTTGAGAGTGGATTTTCCACTTGGTCTTTTATCACCTTGTATGCCATATTATGGATAGTAATAATGATCGATGCCTATATTTATAGTTATAATTTGATTCTATATTAATTGATGGATAGAGAAGGATGTATTGTGGTTACTCATACAAAATACAGACTAGTTGGGCAGTATTGAAATCTGCTGAGTCATGTATGTTGATGGAGTTGCGCAAGAGAAAGAGACAGAAATCAGTGAAGAAGCCACTTGAAGCGAATTTCTGAAAATTTTGAGAGATAAAAATGGGGCTGAGCTATTAAGATAGTGCTTAATTATAGTGGCTGGTGAGTATTTATTGATCTAGAAGATGACTATATCTTGGTGTTATTATACATTTGTAAACTACTTTCAATAATCAGGGTGACAACAGAAAAAGTACTAATATATAGACAAATAATATAGACCAATACCCAGAATTATGAATAAAAGTGCACATTGCCACGTTAAAGGTGGGACCTTTTTGAGGCACAAAGACCAGCTTTTTGAGACCCTTGTCAACCAAAACTTTCTCAATCAAATCGATGTTATATTACCAACACGGGATCCAACAATCATTGGAAATATAGTAAACAACATACAAACTCAAGATTCCTATCACTTGAAAAATTGTACTTTATTTCAATTATTGAAATTTTTACTATTTACAGATTTGCCAACTTCAGAATGGGGGTCATTCAACCATTTGTCATTACTTTCAGTTGCCAAAAATGGGTCTATGGATGAAGATTCAATGGTTAGTATCAAACATGGGAAATTGAATTTCACAATGAGTGAAGAAATGTATCACAAGTCAGGTTTACATTGCAAACAGAGTTTTATATCAAAGGGCAACATAAATTTGAAAAAAAAAATGTATAAATGTTCTTTCAGTTTAAACATTTTCAAACAACTATCAATTTCAACAGCTACAATCCCAACAACGAGGATTAATAACAAAGATCAAAAAATTGGTGACGTTGAATACAAGAACCACATTAGATTATTATGGTTTATTGAAAACGTGTTGAAAAACGAATACTGCTTTGTTATCAATTGTTTACCACCAACTCTAAGCCAATATCTATTATCTAGCAACAACTGTGATTTTATAACAACGGTTTTAAAAACAAATATCAGTACAGATACATTTGTTAACGTGAAAAGCCCACATTTAAGCCCAATTTCAAAACAGGAAACCTGGCTATGTGATGCCGTTGAGTGGTTATCGTACATGTCTTTAAACGGCAAACAGTTGTTGGAAACGGATACAACAAACGAGTATATTTCCAGATACCCTCTCCAATTCGATAACATCAATTTTTCCGACAATGCTCAAGATTCACAAGAAATTAATGGTACATTATTGCCAGTTTTAACAAAGATAACATTCAAAGGGAACTTACTCCCACCTTGTTCTAAAGAGATTGTTACTAGTTCGAAAGATCATGTTGAATGGCTTGCGGTTTTACAGTATGGTGTTAAAGATGTTAATGTCAGTTATGGAATAAGCAATGAACATAATAGTAACGGAGAGAATGTCGATGTTTTATTTGTTGATCAAAATGAATTCGTTATCTGGGAAATAGTTGCATCGAGTGATAGTCACTGAGAGAAATTTAAGAACCCAAAGTAAAAAAGGTCAAATATGTGTGGTTCTATATTTCCTGTACGTATTTATGTAATATTATTAAGATACTGTATTATATACATTAATTTTTTTTTTCTTTATATTTACATGTCATTATTTTCTATCAGCTTCCTCTCCCTCTTTTCTTGGTTCTTGTTCTTGCTCTGCCTGCAACTCCTTCAGAGTCAAATTCTCTTCCACATCATCACCATGCTCACTTTTGGACAGCAACTTGTTCAATTCACTGGCTTTATCTTCAATCAACGTATCAAATTCACCAAGTTCAATGATCTCACCACTGTTATTGAAAACAACAATCTTGTCGCTCATTTTGATGGTACTTAGTCTATGTGCAATACTAATAGTTGTCAACTTGAATTGATTTCTTAGTTGTAGTGTTTTATTGATTGCTTCTTCAGACTTGGAATCTAATGCAGATGTAGCTTCATCCAACAGCAAGATCTTAGGACCCAACAACAATTCGTTTTTCTCGTTTAAAATGTCTGCATACTTGCTTGTTTCAGATTCAGGTAAGGAAATGTTTGAATTTAATAATAGAGTTCTAGCCAATGCTATTCTTTGCTTTTGTCCACCACTCAACTGTGCTCCCTTTGAACCTATAACAGTATCGAATCTATTTGGGAACGTATCAACAAATTTCAAACTGTTTGATAACTTGCAAACTTTTAAAATTTCCTCTTCAGTGGCAGATTGATTACCATATATGATGTTTTCCTTTAGAGAACCACTGAACAACATTGGTTCTTGTTGAACTATACCAATCTGTTTACGGAAGAAGTGTAGGTTGATTTCGTCTAATTTATAACCATTGATCAACACTTCGCCTGAATTAGGTTGGTAGTAACGTAAAAGTAATTGAACAATGGTACTTTTACCACAACCACTTGGACCAACAAAACAGATATGATCACCTTTATTAATCTTCAAATTCAAATTTTGGAAAATTTTGTGATTTGCTCTAGTTGGATAATTAAAATTAATGTTTTTGAATTCAATATCACCATCAAGATCAATATCCTTAAGACCTTGTGTTGGTAAGATTGATGGCTTCAGTTTAATCAACTCAAAAACACGTTCAGATGCACCAATACCTTTCATTAATTCAGAATAGAAATTCGATAACGAATAGATACTTGATGCACTGAACGTTGTGTATAACAAATAGGATGATAATTCACCAATTGTCAATTCACCTTGTCTAACCATGTAACTACCTGTTGACAATAAGAAAATCAGGAAAACGTTACCGATGAACCCATTACTAGCGAAAAAGACACCATTCAACTTACCTTCTAAGTATGATAAATCATACAATTTTTTAACTTCAACTTTGAATTTATTAACTTCATGGATCTCATTGTTGAAATTTTGAATAGTTTTAATGAAACCAAATTGTTCTTCTGAAATTTTAGTCAATTGTCCTAGTTGTTTTTGAATGTCTTTTGAAACGAATTTAATCTTTCTACCAAATACAACGGCAATAATAATCAAGAATGGGAACATTAATATCATATAACTCGTTAATTTAACAGAAATCATTAACATCATAGAAACACCAACAACACCGCTAATTGTGGATCTTAAACCATCACTCAAATTTTGAGTAATGGATCTAGTCACAATAGTTGAATCGTTAACCAATCTTGATATCAAATCACCAGATTTATGTATATCCCAAAACTTGGAGTCTTGATAAAAGATTTTTTTCAAAATGTTTAGTCTTAATTTAGCCATTATTTTTTCACCAACTTTTCTTAGTAGAACAACCCTTGAGAAATTGGCCATTGAACCAATCAAGAAAATGACACCAATTGTGGAATAAAATTGGACTAATGTAACGTTATAATTAAAAATGTTTATTGTAGACGGTAGTTTAGTCTTTGAATCAGGATCTGAGGTGTCAACCTCAGAATCTTTAATTTCATCAATCACTTTACCAATAATAGAAGGGAACAACATACTCACCGTAGATGATATGAATAAACACACAATTGCTAATGTGAACGTTGGTAACTGTGATTTTGTTAATGATAGAAGTTCAATAACTTCACTGAATGAAGTTTTCTTTTCAGATTTGCCATTAGTTTCCTCCTCTTTGTTTTCTTCGGTGTTGGGATTTTGGTTTGATTTTGAAGAATTGAATCTAACGGAGTTTATTATTGGCGATAAGTAATTATTGAATGAAGAACCAGTAGTGGTGGTGGTTGTGGTTTTAAAACTAAGGTTACTACTATTTGTCACATGGAGTAGTGGATACTTTTTATTAGAGGAAGTTGATGAAGTTGGTAATGATTTTGAGTGGTAATTTCTTGAAGGTAGCACAAGTTTTGAGTTTGAGGTCGAGACGGATAGTTTGAAAGGAATTGAGTTTATTTTGAAGATGGGAGAAAAGGAGCAATGATGCAACCGTATGAGTCCTCTTGCAAACATTTTTCAAAACAAATGAGATGTGATTTGTTTGTTAATAACAAGATAAGAAGAAGAGATTGAATTGGTATGAGTTGAATCGAAATGTATCAAAAAGAGTTGGGGATTGAATTGCCATAGATTCGAATCAAAGTGTGATTTTGATGGCTTTTTTTTTTGTTTCAATAAGCTTACAAATTTAAAGAGATGGTTTAATTTGTTTTGTTTTGTTTTATTTATTATGTAATCAATAGCCAAAATGGTTAATTATCAGACGATAGACGCGTCGATGTAGTCTTTTTTTTTGCGGATAATCTTCAACATCAAACAAAAGATAAGATATATAGATATAGATACATTTTACCTCTCTTATTTAATCTATGCCATTTCAAACATTATATAGTTGATGATTCTTTAGCTATAAAAGTATATCTAAATATCCTTTTGCTTATATATATAGATAGATCATGATACACACAGAATTGCACAATAAACATGGCTTCATAAGATAAATCACACAAATAATAACTTATCCTAATTAGGAAATCGCCGCTTGATTTCTTTTAAAATTGTGGTTTCAAACAAAAACAATACAAAAAAAGCATCAATTTTAAGTAAATAAACATAAAAACACGGTTTTCTCATCCTTTTCAAATTCAACGATTATATAAACGCCAACTTGTACTCCCCACTTTCCAAGTCTCCAACCACCACCACTCTCTCCCTCCAACCTTTAACCTATCAAAATCAAATTAAGAATAATAGTACAAAGTTTAGAATCTAATTAAATGAATATATTCTCAAATACACTAGCTGTATTGTCCCAAACAATATCTCTAGCTTTTTTACTCCTAACTTTATTGACATCCCCTATTTTTAAAACCATTTATCTATCCTCTGATTCAACTTATAAATATGGTATATTTGGTTATTGCCTTATAGATAGTACTAGTGACACCAACGCTTGTTTATCTGCTGCAATCAACTATCACCCTGCTGATCTAGATAATGTCTCAGATTCAGATTGGACTTTATCCCATAAATCAAGATCTACTTTATCTCAACTATTGATTGTGTCCCCAGTGGCATCGTTTTTATCGCTATTGTCACTATTTTTTTTGTTTTTAAACTGTTTTAAATTTTACAGTACTGTTAAAATCAACTGGATCTTTTTAATTATCTTGTTAACTGTTTCAACTTTGGTTTCAATCCTAATCTGTGTGGTTGTTATCTTGTTGTTTTACCCAAAAATTACTTGGACAGCATGGCTATTGATACCATCCCCTGTTTTGAACATCCTAGCTCTGGTCATTGTAGCCGTCCCTTTCAAATCTTTCACAGATAGAGACGGTGATACCGATGATGATAACGATGACAACAACTCTGGTTATTTGATTAGTGAACATAAAGAGATTAACTTCAACGATACCTCAAATACTTCAAACATGAATTATGATCGCCAGTTCATTCCTCCAACTGTGCAAAATCAAAGTGATTTTACCAAGTTTTATAGCAATAACAATGATTCAAGTTATTCAAATACTGTTAATGAAAAGGAGGATTTCCATAATAACCAACTGAAACATTATCAAATTGAGAAAATGAACTCTTTATCAATTGACAATAGCGGTAGTACAACAAACGGGGACGAAAAAGAAGAAGAAGAAGAAGAAGAAGAAGGTGAAGTGAATCCATTTGATACAAGCCCTGGATTGAAATTACCTCAAATTTCAAATCCTTATTTGGCTGAGTCAAATGAAAGTCAAGCCCCCTCTTCGCAACCAAGCACTACACTATCTCAATCACCATCCACTGCTCAACTTGACCAACGATTAGAAAATCCTTCAATGGATCAATTAAACAATCATTCACTAGATGATTACGATGGTAATTCCGTTCAATCAGATTTCACTAGTGTTTCCCAAAGAGAAATCAATCCAAGATACTATAAAGGTGGTCCTCAAAAATCAATGGCCCCATTCCAGCAGCAATACCCTATTCACCCACCACCACCACAACAGCAACAGCAACAGCAACAGCAACCACAAAATCACTTCCCATTGACTACACAGTACTACACTCAACACAAACAACCATTACCTCCAAATGCTTACAACGAACAACACAAACACCAACAACGAATGGGCCCACAGCAGCAATACTTTTATAACCAACCTCAACCTCAACCTCAACAACAGAAATTTGCAAGAACAGACGTTTTGTTGAACAATAATCCTGATTTTATGATAAATCAGCAACCATCAACCACATCTGCTTACACTCAAACTAGACCAGGTGTTAGAAAGTATGGTATCAACCAAGCTAAAATGCTACTACAAAATAACGTTCCACAACACGGTGGGAATGGTGGGAATGGTAGAAACAACTATAAAAGTAGAGTGAGAACTCAATTCCCACCAGCTAGTTTTGGTAACGACGGTCCATATGGTAATTTGAATTAGCGTTGGTGAATGTGTGATTTGTTAATCTGTTTTTGGTTTCTATTCAAGGTTTTGATTTTTAGTTGTATTTTTAAATGCTTTTATTCTTATTCTTTTATTATTCAATTCACTTAGTTTGTTAGTTCGTTATTCCCCCTTTTTTATTATTATTGTTGGTTACAAATTTCAATTGTATCCATTTTTTTCTTTTATCAAATTTTTCTTTTAACTTTTTTATTTCGTTTTTTGTACTTTTTAACGCTTTCTTACTTTATAGTTTACTGCTTTACTTTTCTATTGTTTGTGTTTTTTTTATATATATATATATATATTAGTTGAGGTTATCTTTTCTCATAAAATAAAATAGAATGAAATAGATCGATTTGTTCCTTCTCAATCAGTAAACTATCTTTTATTTTTGTTAAACACTTCTGCTCTATGTATTTTAAACTCCCGCATTTTTTTTTATTCTCACAAGTTATAGGATAAACTTTGTTCGATAACATCTTTTCATTTCAAATGGTATATCTATGTATATATACACCCACAACCACACCTACTTAGGTCTTTTTATTACAATTCATTTTACATATTTCTAAAACAATCCAACATCGTTAATTGCATCCATCATATCTGTACCGTCAACAACATAAGCCGAACTCTCGCTTTCGGGAGTAGTATCGGTGTTACCAGAACTATCACTATCATTATTGCTTTCACCTCCTTTACCACTCCCGTTCCCACTTTTATCATCGTGATAATAATGATCAACTCTTTTTGGTTTGAAAAACAACACTAAAACAGCAAACAAAATCAGCAAAACCAACAAAAACACCAATTTGCATTTACTAGATATTTTTTGATAATTTTCAGCTTTTTTCAAGTTTTTATCGGATTTTTTAAAATTAACCAAAGTTTCATTTAAATTGTAATCGATTCTATCCAAAATTGTACCTTGATCAACAATCAAATTTTCAAGTTCTTTGAAAATGGTGGAAATCTCAATAACATTTTGAGCAATTTTGAGAATCTCAATCTCTCTATTTTTAATAAATTCGTCCGATATCGTTGCCGTTTCTTGAATTAATAACCCACCGTTTTGATCGTTTAATTGCTTGCTTGATTCTTTCAATGCGTCTCTTGAATACTTCTCAATGTCTTCGTTACTATCCTCTTCAATATATCCAGTCCCACTTCGACTACCGTCGTTATTATTACTATTACCAGGATATCCTGACGATGATGGTAACGTTGGTAACGATTGATACCCCCCGCCTGAATTGCTGTTGCTCTCAGGAACATCAAATTCATCGTCTTTTAAATATCTAATGTAACTGTTTTGTAAATTTCTAAATCTGGTGGATAACTCTTGAACTTTTAGTATCAAATTCTTCTTAAAATTAATGATCATTTTCAGCTCACTATTTTTACTGAATTGAAATTCACTGTTGATATTGTTCAAAAATTTGATCTCGTTGTAAACCAATTGAAAGTTTTTAGTGATTTTGAAAGTTAATTCATTCATTTTAGATTCATCCTCTGTTTTATCGTTAAAGCCAGGTAACAGATTCTTCTTATAAAGTTTCCCCAATTCGTTGATTTTCAATTCAATGTCATCAATCATTGATTCAGTGGTTCTTTTCAATTCAACAATACTCGGTGGTAACTCACTCATCTCAACGTTTGCCCCATTCCCAGTATGTCCATCATGATATTCATGCAACATCAAACCTTCTTCTTCATCAGCTATTTCATTGAACCTGTTGGGACCGTTAGTGGTGGAGGGATTATTATCATTATCTTGATAGTTATTTATAACATTAAATGACGTGTTATGATGTGGGAATGTTTTCCTGTACGATATGTATAGATTCGTTCTAACTCTAAACATTATTAAAACTGAAATCCAAACAGGAAATAATTGATGTTGTAGATATTATAGTTTTTTATTTTTTATTTTATTGAATTTTGCCTTTTCATATCTATTATTATTATCAATGGAATACTTGTTTAGTAGACTATAAAAACTACAAGTCTTTTTTTAAATCTATCTTTTTGCTATATATTTGATTATATTACGTAATATATTATCAATTTAAAGGCTGTGAAGAAAGTCCCTAGATGTAAAAAGAACGAGAAGGAGAAGGATAAGTATATATATATATATACATGCACTTTTGTGAACAAAACTAAATAAATATTCTCCGATAATAAACCCAACACAGTTTACTCAATGCCTAGTATATTCATGATCAATGATGTTGAAAATTTCCATTTCTTGAATATTCATCTTTTTAAGCTTAGGCAAACATCCGTTTTTAATGGTAAACTTAACATTATGAGAGAAGCTAAAAAATTCAAGGTTTGGTAATTGTGCAGTAAATTGAAATACTGTATTTCTGTCAATTGCCCCATCAACTCTATCAAACACTAGAGTCAATTTGGTCAACTTATCAAGTTTACTCAAACATAACTGTGAATTTTGGTGGAAAAATTTCCAAGTTTTCAATCGAATCAATTCAAGGTATCGAATTGATTCAAACCCCATATTCATAAAATTCCAAAACGGATTGGGTATCCCGGCTAAATGCATGTCGATATGTAGTATTAAACAATTTACTGTTTGTAATATTTCATAAACTTCAGTGGTAAACTTAATACTGTCAACTTCTTGTAGTTTAATCTTAACCTCTCCAGTACTTTTAACTAGACTTGATTTAATTGAGTCAATGACAAGTGGTAACGTTGGGGCATATCGCCTTTTATTCATAGTTATTTCAATTTTATCCAATTTGGGGATTTTTTCAATAAGTGACATCAAGAGATAGTTATGAAAAGATCTTGAATAAGTGAAATACATTTTATACGGTTGTATATCTGACATTGACACCTCTTCTGTAATGATTCTAATTTTATTTACATTTTGGAACAACGAGTCGTAGAAAAGACCTTTGGAAACAACAGTATGGTAACTCAAATTCGCCAACACAATCTTTTCACAATTGTTTATAACCTCAATAAGGAAACTTAATTCCATTGGTTTCACTGTATCTGAACAGTATTCGGTCAAATTTGACAAATAAACAGTATTCACAGTGAAATTGACAGCTCGGATAACCTCTACACATTCAGAAAGTGCAACAAGGTCTCTAAATCTAACTTGTCTTGACTTGTTAGGATTATGGCACATTAGCATGAACAAAACTTGAAATGATTCATTTTTCATAAATATCACCTCCAAGACTGAATTTTGCTTGCATTGCCAAACGATATCCCGTAGTGCTGGATAAGAGTGGGAAACTTTTAACAATTCGAGAAACCTTCCTGAATGGAACAAAGTCCCATTTTTGAAAATTTTGAGTTGTAATTCATACGGTAATCCTAGTAGTATGTAGTTGAATGTTTCATTTTTGGACATTACCATAATGTTATTATTGTTGTGTATGTGTAGGATTAAGCTGTAGACATATACAAGTATACAATAGACATATTGAGGATGTTAGAATAAATATATATATATGTATATATATATATATATATATAAGTATGTGCCCGATTTATGGGGTGAATTTTTCTTCAATTTTCTCATTTCTTTCCCCAGTTGCTAACAGAACAGAATTAAAAACTGGGGATAATAGGGTGATAAATATTATACATAAATAATATACTAAAGGATTGAAACTTTTCATGAAACGAATGTGATGATAGATGATACTATTAATAGTTCAAATTTTATAGCTTTTATAGCTTTTTTTACCTAAGGGATTAGTATTTTACAAAGGGGTTTTTTGAATACATGTTATTTGAGCTATATATTATTATTTGCTCAGCCCAATCTGTTTTTAGTCTCAATAACCAAAAAAAAAAACCATCCCCGTTTCCCATTCATTTTATTTTGTTTAATCCACGCTCTTCTTTTGTTTCAATCGAAATTTAAAACGACGGCTCGATTGTTAGACAATAATACTAAAACCATACACACACCCCAAGAAGAGTATGTATGTGTATATATATATATTATTATACTATGGGTATAATATGAATAAAGAATATATATAAAGCCCAAAAATATAATACATGTAAGTGACCATATCTAATTTAATTTAATTTATATATATAAACACTTGAATAGTTGTCAACTTTTTACATCCATATACATACCTTATCAATTATACAACTAGTCAATTACTTGTTTCTATATCCATCTTCATCTTCATTTCACAAACCCATCATACTGTATATATATATAAATATCGCTCACTTCCCAACTACCTAGTGCCCCAATGTCTCTTCTTCGAACAAAGAGTCGAACAAAGAGTCGAACCCCACCAACTGCTCAAATAACGGTATGTCTTTTATTCCATCTAATATACAACAACAATATCAGCATTATCACATAGATTCCTTTTTATTTTCTTTTACTAACTATTTATTAAATTCACCTACCGGCTAATTATTTTTTTCTTTGTATCAGCCCCAATCCCTGTTTGAAGATTATGAAATTCTATTTCACAGATTGTCGTTTCTAACCGAAAAATTGCAAGAGGAATCTTCAATAATAGTACCAACTACAACCACCTACCTCAATCTTAATGACTATAACAATAATGACTCGAAATCAGATAACAGATTACTAGATTCTTCACAACAAACCTCACTGACAAGCTTAAATAATCCATACAGTCGATCGAAATCAATTTCTAATAGTGACGATGCCATTGAATTAAGCAACCTCCCCAAAATTACTCAATACAGAAACGAACAACAAGAGGATGATAATCATACCACGGAAACTTTTGACCTATACTTCCACAACAAGAACAACAACAACAACATACAATCATTGCAAGAAAATAAATATTATACACAAATGAAGGTTACAATAACTAATCTAAACAAGTTAGTTGACAGTTTAAACAATTTGTCAACCGATTTATCAGATTTAGACTTGAAAAGACTGAATAGAATGAAAAAATTACGCCTGAATAATTATAAAGATATTCTAAATTATTCTTTGGATATCAATGATGTTGAACAGATTTTTATTGGTGACGAAGGGTCATCAATTACTAATAAAACAGGCCCTTATCAACAACAGCAACAACAACTGTTGTTGCCCAAAACCAGCTATCAGCAGCCAGTACAGGCAGTACAACCACGAATATCCAATAACAGCCAATTCCAAATAAAACAGCAACAATATCATCATCATCAACAACAGCAAGGCAATAGTACAGGTACGAGTAATAAGTCAGGCACTGATGATAATATTAATAATGATAATAATAATAATAATAGTAATAATAATAGTAGTAGGTGTTGTATAATATGTTAAACCGACACAACTTTTATCCAATTATAGTTTTGGTGGGTTCAATTGAGCTGTGTATTCTATGTTTTTTTTTTTTGTTTTGATTTTCTTTTTGGCTTATACTTTATAGATTTTGGGATCATTATTATTATTATTTTTCTTTGATTGGTGGTTTTTTTACTCACAATCATCATGCATATATGTTTATATGTTGGCTTGTTCTGTACGATTGGTGAAACATACATATAAATGTATATATCAACACCAACTATGTATCTTTATTTATATCCTAATATCTAGAATAACGACGAAATACACGGTTTCTAGAACGGAAAGGACCCTTATGTATTTGTTCTTATGGATATTGTGGTGAAAAAGAAGACCCGATCGACGCAAAAGTATAATATAAATGGAAAAATCGACGCTGTGGGGGTGGGGAATATTTCCAAATCAGGAAAAATAAGATAACACAGGGTACAATTTATTGCAATCTACCCGTTTATAAAAAGCAACTAAGCACTACCCTTTCTTGTCCCCTATTATCCAACGTACACCAGATAATTCTCGATGGAGTTATTATACGGAGAATCAAAAATTACAAAAAAAAAAGAAAGAAATTTTTTTTAGCATTTAAGGGTTTCAGGTTAAAGTAACAAAACAACAGTGAATATATATTTATTCGTTAATTAAATTAAACAAAAGAAGATATATATTACAATAATGTACGGTGAGATGTGGCGGGGGGGTGTGAATTTGTCAGCTGAGTTAAGGAATTGAGTTGAAAAAACACATATATGGTATTTAAAATAGCTTTAATGTGTAATAACTACTCGAAGATTGAGTGAAAAAAAAACAATAAAAAAAAACAATCATAAGATATAATAAATGTCTTGGAGTTTTTAAGTGAGTCCAGATATGGAGGACAGTTGATGGTACAGTGCAATTGAGTAAAGAAGAGACCGAATATCTAATATTCAAAAGCAAAGTATACAACTTTCCAATATTCTAGCTCTTTTTATCAACCCAACATTCATTATTCATACAATTTATATATTTACATGTATAGATAACTATGTATATTTCCGTGTTTTATCAATTATGTATCTATCTTTAGAGGGAAGAGTTCGAGAAAAAAAGTGAAAAATTATTTGTTACTGAAATTTCTTAGCAAAACTGAAAAATTGCGCTGTGGGATGACGCAATTCCTGACTAAAACATAAACTAATCTTATCAGATTGCGGGTGAGGGAGAATGGAATAAGATAGATATATAAAGGACCTACGATTGCCACCCATCTTTTTTTTTTGAAAAATCTTTCAATTGATTTTACTCTGTTAATCCTTTGCTATACGTCAATTGAGTCAGTCATTGCACAAGTTTTATTTAAAATATATATTAATCATGAATTGGGATAAAGTTCCACAAGATTTTTACACTAACGTTGGTAACTCCGGTTTAAAAATCAGTAAAGTGATTGTCGGTTGTATGTCAATTGGTAATCAAAAATGGGGGAAATGGATCATTGAAGATGAAGATGCAGCCTTTGCCATCTTGAAGAAGGCATACGATGAAGGTATTAGAACCTATGACACTGCAGACATGTACTCAAACGGTGAATCTGAAAGATTATTAGGCAAATTCATCAAAAAATACAACATTAATAGATCTAAAATTGTTATTTTGTCAAAATGTTTCTTCGTTACCGATGAAGAAAACCTTGATTATTCAGGAACAAGCAGTCATTTGTTCAATGGTCATGAGTATGTGAACAGACATGGGTTGTCCAGAAAGCATATCTTGGATGCTGTTAAGGCCAGTGTGGAAAGATTAGGCACCTACATTGATTTACTACAAATCCATAGATTTGATGCAAGCACCCCAATCGAAGAAACCATGGAGGCATTGCACGATGTTGTTAAGTCGGGTGATGTTAGATACATTGGTGCTTCCACAATGAGTACTTATAGATTTGTCATGATGCAACACGTTGCGGAAAAACACAATTGGACCAAATTCATTTCGATGCAAAACTATTACAATCTATTGTACCGTGAAGAAGAACGTGAAATGATTCCATACTGTAAAGAAACCGGTGTTGGACTATTGCCTTGGTCCCCCAACGCCACCGGTGTCCTTGCCAGACCATTGCTGGTTAACAAAACAGCTGAAACGACAAGAGCATCAACTACTGGATTTGCACAAATGTTGGGATTGATTGATTTGTCTGTGAAAGATCAAGATATTGTTAAAAGAGTGGAAGAGTTGGCTAAGAAGTACAATGTTTCAATGGCTGCCATTTCGACTGCTTGGTGTTTAGCAAAAGGTACTTGTCCAATTATTGGGTTCAGTAAACCAGAGAGAATTGATGATGCCATTGATGGATTGAAATTGAAGTTGAGTAAGGAGGAAGTTGAGTATTTGGATGAACAGTACGATCCTCATTATTTACCAGTTTTAAATAAGTAGTAGATACGAAATCCCTTTAAATTTTGTAAACGTTTTTTCTTTGTTACTTGACTGTGGTGGGTGTTTTTTTTCATTCTTATGATTTACCTATCACTTGTTCTTTTAAAAATTTATCATTATCGTGTGAAAAGTATATTTGTTGTCTGTAGATTGGAAGCAAAAAAAAAAAAAAAGACTATCCAATGTTTAAACAGAAAAGGAAAGAAACAAAAAGTAAAAACTGATGGCTTCACAATAATAATTACTATTCCCTGATATTACCGTATCCTATGCTGCCAGCCGACCCTGGAACCAACTTTAATGGCTTCAAATTAGTTAGTTGAATATCACCCCTATTTGATTCAGAAGCTTTTGTTGTTGTTGTTGAAAGTGTCAATTTCTTAGTTGCAAAAGTATACAATGATATCAACTTTTCAAACTTTAGAAATTCTGATTTTAGTTTACCATCAATTGATGAAGAAACTGATGATGGTGATTGTACATTTGATGCCGATATTGAGACTGATGATGTTGGAGGTGATGGAGATGGAGACGGGGTTGGAGATGGCAAAGAAGTTGATGCTAAAATTCTAGTTTGCATTGTATTGTTTGCTATAGATTCAAAATTCTCTTGAAATATTGATCTTCGTTTATAACTACCTTTTCTAATAGGCCTACCATCACCGATACCAGTACTACCACCAATTTTATTACCAATTTCCATTTCATCACACAAGCTAACAAGACTATAATCACTTGGTGTATATTTATGAAATTTTTTCAAATTGTTATTGTTGTTACAACTACCCACAGAATTCAAGCTGCTTGTCCTTGTCAAATATTCTCCATCTATCACATCTTTAGTTTGTATGACTTTTATCAACTTCATTGAATTTGATCGTAGTTTTCCAATATCCGGACACGTTTTATCCCCCAGTTTTTCAGTGATGATGAGATTGCTACCAAAAGATGCACTTGATAATGGTCTTGGATAGGATTTTTTCACTGATGCTGCGTTTAGGTATCTATGTGATTTATGATGTTTTATGTATTTGTAAATCGTTAATGTGAAACAGATTAAAAATAACGTTAAATTGGGGTTTACCAACAATGACATAATCTTAAATCTTTGTACACTTGTTAAAATACTCAATATGACGACAGTTATTGTTTGTAACAGGAAAATATGATTGTTCCTACTATTTCGGTTGAAAACTGTTGAACTTGAAAATGTTAAAGGAGTTATAATTGGGAATTCATTAGGTATGAGTGATTGTGAATGTTTCGACTTCATCTTAAGTGTTAGAAGGGGTTCTTGTTTTCTTTGTTGTTGCAGTTATAAACAAAGCAAAAAGAGGTGAGTTAATGTAAACAAGAGACGGAGGTTATAATAATACGATAGGTAATAAAGTGATATGTCTATAATTGAACAATTTAATGCAGTTGGAAGCTGTAAGCGATGAAAGTATTGGAACCTCAAACTATTATAATTGATAATAAGTTACTGTTCAAATTGAAAAAAAAAGTAGATGCTATCTTGTATCTGAGTTGAAGATTCCGTGGCTCTTAAAATCTATCTATCTATCTTTTAAATCTTTGATCTTGTTGTCTCAAGACAAAGTACAAAAGGATCTACAAGATCTCGCAAGATCTGTGGCGGCGGCTGTAATTTGCAAGAAATAGATATAACGTGGCAATACACACACTAGCCACAGATTTGTTAATTAACCGAAAAAGTTGCCGAAAACAAAAGGCGCCGAGTTTCAGTGTCATTTGACTTATACATCTTATCTATTCGAGTTCTTTTAACCAAGTTGTTGAATTATTACTGTTATTTATACATCTGCTTTAAGCTAATTATTTATCGACTTTTGATGGATTATAATCTTTGAATAGATGGTCCACAGACATCCAAATATTCAAGGCATCATATGACTAAATACTTACCATCTGAATTTAACTTATAGTTCTCTTCACTCAATTTCTCTAAATGTTGAATAGGTTGAAAAGTGTTCAAGGAAAATCCAAGACTTTGATACCTATGGGCTGTGATTCTGTCCCCACATATGCGTAATAGAAAATGAATTGCGGTCAATCCGCCCAGTCCGAATTAAACATTTTCAATTGCAAGTTAATTTAAAAATGAGTTTGGCCTCACCACTTACCAAAATGCTTGAAAAGGATCAAATTTAACCAGTGTGCATTTTGATCATTACCTGCTAATTCATTCAGTTGGAAACCTTGCCCATTCTAATTCTTACTGCTTTTCTAACAACTGAAAATAGCGGACATCCATCCAATCGTGGATTGAAAACTATTCTCCACTTTTACTCCCTGGCAGCTTACCTAACTCGGAAAGTTTGTTTTTCCGTGCAGATTATTTCATCACTTTCTTGTAGAATGAGCTTGATTCAACAGTGCTGGGAATTGAAATTGTTCAGATTATTTTAGAGACCGACGAAAAAGAAAAAGAAAAGGCAAAAACAAGTGATGGATGTAGATGTCGTTATTGTCGTGCTCAATCTTGCTGCAGTAATATTCTCTCTATTTTTCGTTTTGTTGTTAAAGAAAACAGCCCCTCTCGTTACTTTCATTCATATTTGAAGAATTGACTAAATTGAAAGAGTTACACCTATCTGGGAAGTAGAAGGCAGCTTCTTCAGCGATATGAGCTGGTCTAGTGCTCGGCTTTAGTAACGCAGGAATTTGTTTCGCAGAACATGAAGCTGATGTTGCAGGAGAGTAAGAGCAGATCCTTGTTTTTTTTTTGGTTTTCGGACTTTGAAGCAAAAGAAAGCTCAGAAACTGGATATAATTCAAAGGTGGAAGTTGGATTTAATGGAGAATTTAATGGTAACTCTGGAAACTACCGAACTACCCAAATGGGCAAAAAAAGCCAATTATGCAACAACTTGATAATTGATGTTTATTTATTCACACCACCAGATCGAATCTCGGACTTTAATTGCCCAGCTTTAATAAAACTGGATCCCGCTGTTCATTACCCGTTGGACACTCTTAAAGTCAATATTGCCTCAAAGTTTATCTGTTTTTAAGTTTAGTAGAATGCTTAAACCACGTTAGGTTTAATATGGACTCTCGATACGGTTCAACCTTTAGTGTTTGAGGAAAACAGTGAACAAGAATTTGAAAAGTTCTACCATTCACAGCACATGCTGTTTAATACCAGTAAAGAGATCCTAGAAAATGATACAAGTGGATGTCTAACTCTTACAGGTCCTTACCTGCTTTAATCATGCATAAAGGTCGTTAGGACGAAGAAAAAAGAGCTTTCCTTTTTTAAAGTTTAACATAATTAAATAACGAGAAATCAAGAATTAATATTATTTGTGGGCCTCTAGAAAGAAGAAAAATATTCAAAAAAAAAGAACTTTACAAAAACATCAAGAGACTTATTTCATATTACTTTGAAATAATAACTTATAAATCACCTGGAACTGGGTACTTGGAAACGTAAGCAGTAACTTCATCACCTAGTTTCTTAACCTTTTCAGATTCACCAGCTAATTTCTTGAAACTAGCCAATTTTTCAGCAGGAGTGGCACCTTCTTCTAAGGCCTTCAATTCCTTAGTGATTTCAACAGCTTGCTCAATAAATGCAGCAACTTGGTCGAATTCTTCTTTTTGGAAACCTCTGGTGGTCATAGCTGGAGTACCAACTCTTAAACCGGATGGGAACAAAGCGGAAACATCACCTGGAACGGTGTTCTTATTTGCAGCAATGTTAGCCTTTTCTAGAACAGCTTCAGCTCTAGCACCATCAATGTTCTTGGACTTCAAGTTGACTAAGATTAAATGGGTGTCAGTACCACCGGAAACTAAATCGAAACCTCTTGAAGTTAGAGCATCTGCAAAAGCTGATGCGTTAGAGACAACGTCAGCTTGGTATTGTTTGTATTCAGGTGTTTGAGTTTGCTTCAAGGCAACGGATAAAGCAGAGATGGTGTGGTTGTGTGGACCACCTTGATGAGCTGGGAAGACTGAAAAGTTGATCTTCTTTTCTAATTCGTATGGAATTTCCTTACCTTTCTTGGTAACCTTCTTAATACCCTTTCTGAAGAAGATCATGGCACCTCTTGGGCCTCTTAATGACTTGTGGGTGGTAGTGGTGACAATGTCAGAGAATGGGAATGGTGATTGAGTGACTTCAGCAGCAACTAAACCGGAAATGTGAGCCATATCGGACATCAAGTAAGCGCCAACCTTGTCAGCAATTTGCTTCATTCTCTTGTAGTCGATAACTCTAGCGTAAGCAGAAGCACCGGCAACGATGACCTTTGGTCTGAATAAGATAGCAGTTTGTTCTAAAGTGTCGTAGTCGATCAAACCAGTTGATTCATCCAATCTGTATGGCATGGTTTGGAAGTACTTTGAAATATATGAGATCTTGGTAGTGTTAGTTTGGTAACCGTGAGATAAGTGACCACCATGAGGTAAATCCAAACCCATGATTCTATCACCAACATTTAAGATAGCAGAGTAAGCGTACAAATTTGCTGGAGCACCAGACAATGGTTGAACGTTAACACCCCATTCGTTTGGATCCAACTTGAAAGACTCTAAAGCTCTCTTTTGACATAAAGATTCAGCCATGTCAATGAATTCATTACCACCGTAGTATCTTTCGCCAGGATAGCCTTCACTGTACTTGTTTTGCATTTCTGAACCTAACAAGTCCATGACGGCTTTCGAAGTAAAGTTTTCAGATGGAATTAAAGTGATGGAGTTTTTTTGTCTTGATTTTTCAAGTTGTAAAATTTCGTACATTTCCGGATCAATGTCCTTGACAGGCTTTGACATTAAAGCTTGTGCTTGAGTGGATAAAGCATATGAACGCTGTATTATCAGTTGAGGGTTGTTAGTATACTGGTGACGTTCTTTTAAAAATCAAAACCGGGTGATCTCTAATTTCTCTTCAAATAAAACATACTTTGAATTGAGTGTGCAAAACTCTTGAAGAGTTTGAAGCAGAACGTAGGGCTCTATTAAACATGATAATGAGTTAAATTGTTGTGATATACTGAATTGTTAGAGAGTTCTTGAAAGATAGGCAGAAAAAGATGTATAGAGTTATGAAAAAGTGTCTTTTCATATGACTCAGATGGATGATGAAAGAAGAACTTCGAATCCCCGAAGAATTTTAAGAGAAGTCAATAGTGGCTGGTGACATAAAATTATGGCTAGTGAGATGGTGCAAGGTGTTTTGTGGGTTTTTTAGTATATGGGGCGCATGCAGGGAGTCATTTTGCTCGTGAATCATCCTACCTATAATGCTACTCATTTCAGTTGGACTTATCTCTTAAACAGGCTACCAAACTAAGACCTCATACAAACAGCAGAGTACGCCAATAAGTTTTTCTAAAAAAGTATAATATATGAAGAGCAATTTGAACACAGTACCAGGCTTATCATCATCACATAACCTCCTGCCTAGAGTTTTTTCCCAACCAGCATCTCCATCCCCGTCTCCGTCTCCATCCACTATGCCACCTATTGTTAATACCGCAACCGGCCAGATAATATCAACTCACACCACTTGTTATCCAATAAAACAGTACTACAACAATAGCTATAAATCTGAAGAAGAGTTTGAATCTTTAGTAGAACGAGACAGAAGAAGAAGATTGCTTGGCCAATCATCCTCAAGTTGGTCATCAAATAGCCGTGTTGGTATACTGCCGGTAACGTCTCAGTCAGATGCTAGTTTTGATAGAGGCCATTCAAGTGCATTAAACAAAATGAATAATAGAATGAATAAAAGAGTGGAGAAACTGTTTCATCCACTTAGAGCACCAATTAATCATCATCGTCAAAGTGGGTCAAATTACGGGAGTAAAGTGACCTGCATTCCGAACCACAATGCAATGATCAATAACAATATAAGGAGTAATAGAAGAGAGGCAATGAAGTCGTTACATAGGGGATCAATAGAAGATGATTATCTACGACAATCTAAAAAGAATCAACAGTTTTTGTTAATGAAGGAAGCTAATTTGCAAAGTATCAATGAAGTTGAATTGAATAAGTTTTTAGAAGAGAATGAGGAGTACGACGCAGATTATGATGAGGATGAAAATGAAAGCTTTAACGATTGGTCTTATACGCATAACCATAATCACCATAACTATAACAAAGGGAGAGACCTTGATGATGCAGCGATGATTTATGGTGATGGTAGTAGCAACGATTCTTACATTGACAGTGCAGGATATGCGGATCTGAGTAGGGCCGAAAATAGCGAAGAGGCCAATGAAGTACAACGCCAATTAGAGGAAATGTTACGTTTGGAAGAAATGGAACTAGAAGAGTTGACTAAGAATTTGAATTTGAATGGGTGAGGTTGATAGCCGAAACTTCTAAACGCTTAGTTTGAACTAGATTCAAAAAGTGTGGGTTTGTAAATTGAATTTAGCATGGGATAGTGTGAATCTGGCTGTTGATTTGGTTGTCATTTTTGTCAGTACGAATTTAATGAGTTGTTTTGTGCTTCATTTTTCTATCTAACTTACGTGATCAAAAGCGCTATTAATGAATGTGTGATATGAGTAATTGAATGGTCGTTTGTTGAAGTAGAAAAAGGCTGAAATACCTTTAATTCAGTTTCCTATTTTTGGTCATACTGTAATTGATAAATAAGATTTTGTTCTTTAATTTTAAAAAACGTAAGCTCTATTCCAAATAAGATCAGAATTTGGACACTTACCAACATCCATGTGAATAAACAGTATTTTATCTATGATAAGGGATAAGTTTCCCTTAAAAATGTTCACACACACACGACCCTTTTTGTGTGTTTTTCTCTATTAAGATTGTGTGCACGTAGGAATGTATATTTATTGACGTTTTGACATTGAACCCTTATTCATATATCCTTTGATGTACTGAATGTAATAGGAATATTCAATACATCTCCTTAACTAGAACATCTTATTATTAACAAATTGAGTCTATTTCTAGCAGAGTAAACGCAAGTGCTATCACCCAAAGCAAAGCAAACAAAGGCATACCTAACGCAACCCCACAACAAATAATGTCAGACTGGGAAGATGAAGAGATGTACGAAGAAGAAGAAGAGGAACTTTCCTACGATGAAGACGAAGAAATAGAAGACCAAGACATGGACGATGATGATCAAGGTAATGGAGAAGATCAAATGGATGCCGAATCAAGATATTTCTGGGGCAAAGAGCTTCGACAAGATGAAAGAGCGGCCGAGGCATTGGAAGTTTTCAACAAAGTGATTGAATTAAAAGATACTGACCAAGATAACGAATATGTCTTTAAAAGCATTAAACAAGCAATCAAAGTGTGCTTTGAAGTCCCCAATTTCCAGAAATTGATTGATTATTTGGACCTATTTTTCAATTGGGGGTTAGCTAAAGTGAATCAATCATATGCCGAAGCATCTCTTTCCAAAATGCTTTATAGGTTCGATCATCAGAACAATTCTTGTCCAAGTGAGGTTTTAATGGGGTTTTACGATAAGTTTATGAAATATTTGGATAATAAAGGACCCATTTCCAAAAATAGTCTAAGTGAGAGGTTGTTTATCAGACTCAATTTAGGTAAATCGAATATCTTTATTAATGAGAAAAAATATGAAGAGGCTTCTGTAATATTGCAAAAGTTGGAAATCATTGTAAGAGAACCTACAACTTCAGAGTCAATGAAAAATGCATTTTTGTTAGATGTGTTGGCATTTGAGATGATTATTGCCACAGAACACAATTTTGACTTGAATGAATTGACCAGGTTGACCAATTTAGCCAATTCTTCCATATCAGGTATTCCCCAATCACGTATCGTTGGTATAGTAAATCAATGCTCAGGTTTAGTTGCCATGAATTTAGAAGACTTCAAACTTGCGAACAGTTACTTTCAAGATTCCTTCAAAGGTTTCAATGAATGTGGTGATGATAGAAGATTGATTGTTTTGATTAAGTTTATCATCAGTAACTTATTGAGTGAGTCTGAAATTGATCCATTTAAATCAAGCGATTTCCAAGGGTTTGTGTCGAATGACAATAGTATCTCCAAATTGATGAAGCTGTATAATGCAGTGCAAGAAATTAACATTGATAGTTATAATATGTTGATTAAGCACGACGAAGACTTTAAAAAATTAATAGACCAGGATATTTTTGTGCAGCAATTTTTGCCATATGTAACTGAGCTGATTCAAGTTAGGTTCATTATCAAGTATTTGGAACTCTTTAAAAGAGTTAGATTTAGGACGTTATCAAAAAAATTGGAGATTTCAAATGATGATTTAGAAGACTTGCTGATGAAACTGTTTAATTTGGGACAAATTGACAAGATCAGACTTGATCTTATTGATCAGGTAGTGGAAAAGATTGATAGACCAGTTAAGTTGATCAATGACGAACTAGCAGCTTGTGATGTGGTTAGACATTCACAAGCATTGAAGATCACAAAGACTGACCTCACAACTTTACAAGAAGAATTTTTAATTATTGAAGAAGAAGCTAACGCGTCAACAGAATCAAAAGAGCTCAAAAAGTCAGGCAAACATAGAGATAAAGAAAACAGTTCTGATGATTTCAATAGCGATAAAATAGTGGAAAACAACAAAGCGATGCTTGGGCCTTCACGCGGTGATAGTTCTGGTAACACTAGCGATATGATGAAAAATAATGAAAGAATTCCATTTATACCAAAAGAGTCTAATATGCCGCAGCAGCAACTGAAAGCCGATGCATATCTACCTATATCATTAATTAATAGGTCCATATTGGAACCGTTAATCCCAGCATCAATTTCAAATGATTACCTACAACAGCCTTTGAACATCGCAAGTAATGGAAACAATAATATTAAATCTTTTTCTTCAAAAGATGAGTTACTAAGTGAGCTGGATAACTATTTAACGATTTTTAGAAATTCAATACCAGTGAAACAATCCAATAAGTTGTCTCACTTAGAATCGGTTAAAAAAGAAGCATTAGAGACAGAATACAAGAAATTAACTGATTTGAAGTCACTGGATCCTGCACCGATACCTAACAAAAGCAAAGAATCAAATGAAATTGATACAAATATCCCCGAAGTTTTACAAAGTACAGAGATGAATGCATTGGATTTACAAACGGATGATTCTGCACAGTGTACTTTAACACCAAACCAACTATTTGATATGAAAATAGAAGCAATAAACCAGTTGAATGAAGGTATAAGATTGTACAATAAAAGGGTTAAAATGGGATTCACTGGCGGTTTAAAATTGAGTTACAAATTATCAGGTGGCCACAGTAAACTCAACAGTGAATTGTCACCTGGAGATTTTAGCAGCTTGACTCAAGGGACCAATCGCGTTGGTAATGAATTTTATGGTAATGCTTATCCAAATGACCCTGGTGAGATCAAGGGTTTTTCTTTTTCAAGAAAAGGTGAACAACAACAACAACATACTAATTATCATCATCATCATCAGAAATCAGAAGGACAGCAAACAAAAGAGCAAACCACGGTGTTTGGAGAAAACTACGGATGTTGGGAACGATCAAACGATACTGATGGTATGGAGGAAGATGAAGAAGATGAAGATGAAGAAGTGGAAGAAGGAGACGACGATCTAGATGAATAAAATTAACTTGGTACACGACTAAAAAGTTTGCGCAGCCGTCTTTTTGTGAAATTTTTTTTTTAATGTATAATTTATCTTTTTTTTTAATTTGAGTATTTTTCATGAAGTACTAGTTTGGTTTTTTGGTTATTCATAGCAATAAATAAATACATATAGTATAGGGTCATAAAGAATATTAAACCGAAATGCCTGCCAAAAATAAACAAAGTAAAGCAGCAAAAAGAAGAAATGAACAAAATTCTACAAGACAACTAGATCCTGAAGTTCAAAAGGATTCCGTCGCAAGAAACTTACTATCCACTCAACCTAACCTTCAACAAAGAGCTACTAAGAGAACATTAAAAAAAGGTGAGTTAAAGAAAGAGTTGAGATCAGCCCAATTATACGGTAAGAAGAAGGAAAGAGTGTATACGGAAAAGGAACTAAACTTACCAATATTAAATAAGGCTATTTTACCAGGTGCTATCAGAAAGTCTGGTAAGAAAGGTAAGAAGTTTGTCTCTGACAATGATCCAATAGTTTTGAACAGACTAATTAAGCAAATAAATGATGACAGAGATCTAATTAACGAATCTAAGTTGGAAAAATCTAAGAGGTTAGAAGAAATCAGACAGTTTAAATTACAAGAAATGCAAAGGAAGGAAGAAGAAAAATCTGATAAGTTAAACGATAAGAAGTCAGAGATTAAGAATAAAGCCAATGCCGCTAGAATTGTGAGAAGAAAGAATGCTAAAGAAACAAAAAAGAGTATTATTAAGCAAGCTGACAAGAAGGTTAAATCTGTTACATTTGCCTAAAGATTTAGTTTTAAAGTTGTATTTTTCTTCCTTGTTATCCGTTCCGCTTTGTTTATGGATTGATATGTTTGGAGCGGGTTACAAGCTTTTATGAGTTTTGACTCGTATCTATTTTGCTTTTTTATTAAAATATTATATAGTTTTCTAGTTCTCTATTCAAAAGAATATTAATGTACATTATCTTTTTATCGTCAACCACAACAAACACACCTCAACTCATTTCATCATCATCATTAGTCTCTTGATTTTGTACCTCGCTGTCAACAGAATCAGCGCTCCACGCTGATGAACCGTATTCAACGCCAGCAACATTACTGTTCCGTATCACAGAACTAATAGAATCATATCTTTTCACATACAAAAATTCATTGTAGTATTCAAACCCATTCAAATTAGCAATACATTCCTCAGCATCAATTTTCTCAATAAATTGCACTATGGCTTTTTTTTTCTGTCTTTTCTTACCATCAAAATCCAATTTGAGAGAAACGATGTTGCCAAACGTTATGCAAAGTTGATGTATCTGATTTTCTTTTGCTGATAAAGGTAGATTGGCTGTAGATACAATAAATAAATCGAGTCTGTTAGTATGCTAATATATTAAACCGTAACTATAAGGTTTAAAATATGCGGCACATACCTATTTCAATAGTGAATTGGTCCATAACTGTAATTTCTGGATGTTTATGTAGTGTTAATGGATCAAAATATCTTGACATTGTTACTAGTTGACTCTACTTACTTACTTACCTTTTATCAAACTTCTCCATAATAGAATACTAACAAATAAAGGCTGTGCGGATTACATCCGGGTAACTATATTTTAGATTTATAATAATATCAGATTAGATAAGATATTACATCATGTAATGTAATGATGATTTGTGATTTGTGCTGCATCCAATTTCTAGCATTTCTCATGTTCTGTAGAGACACTTCTGGTGCTCTTAGAATAAGGTAAAAAAAAGTAAGACACAACTGTTGTCTTTTGGATTACTGATTACAAATTGAAATACTCATCAAAGGCCGCATTCAATCATCTCAATTAACATTATAATGCACTTATCCAGTTATATACTATTGGCTTTGGCTTCGTCGGTCTCAGCTTTCCAGAACACAGCTCCGTTATTGGTTTCTTCCGACAAGTTTACATCATCATTAAGTTATTTCACTGACATTTCATCTTCCAACACAGTGGAATCGCTTGAGTCGTTAACTCAGGATATTTGTTCTTCATCATCTGAGTCATTGTTACTTTTAAAGATCAACGGTTTAACCGGTGCTGAATTAAGCAAAGAATTGGTTGAAAAGTTCACCAACTCAAATTCATATGCTTTCTCCAAACATGTTTTATACCAAGACAAATCGGCCACTGAGTTGACTATTTCACCAAGTTGTTCAGTCAACGAATTTACAATCAAATCAAGTGATAACGAATGGGTCGAAAAATTATCAGTTAACATCAATGGCGCCAATATGGTTCAAGTAATTACAATTGATAACGATGAATATTTGTTAGATTCTTTGGAACAATTATCTATTTTATATCAACCATCCAATTTGATCATTCAAGGTTTACCAACTTTTAAGGCCCCTTCCTCATTATTGAACCAAGCCAGTAAGTACTTCAAAAAGTCATCTAAAAGACACTCAAATGATGAGACTGTTAGTGAGTCCGACCTTGAGGCCATCGAGGAAGAATTAAAAGACGCCTTTGAAGAGATCAACGAGTTGATCACCGATGAAACATTTACTATTAACGAACATGAAGCTCAAAATTCTGAAAATATTGTTTCACAAGGTAGTTCAAATTTCACTGTTGATGGTTCATTGTTTGATAAATACGGGTTCTTTTCGGCAGGTATTTGGATGGCCACTCTTGTTTCATTATTTTTAGTCTGGGTTATCTTGATTGCTTTAAGTTGGTTGAACAGTTTGAAAGTTAGTTATAAAGCTTTTGATAAACCATACACTGGTTCCAAGAAATTCCAATAGAGGTTTTTTTGGTATGTATAAAGTCTGATATTATAATTTATTTGTTTTTTTATTAGTGCACTTCTTTCTACCTTTCATCCTTTTCATTCTTTCATAAGTTCGCCATATATTTTCTCTTTTTGTTGTTTTGTTCTCATTTACCTACCTTTTTTCCGGTTTATCAGTTTGTTTAAAAAAAAATCATTTAAAATCATTTACTATAAATCGCTTTTGAAAAGTACAAAATATAAAGAACCTTTGATTATCAATCATTAACGAAACCTTTATGTACAGGTGGTTGGATTAGTAAATATAAGGAATAATCTTGTAAGGAACCAA
Source organism: Ogataea trehalophila (assembly GCA_003707645.2). Classification (NCBI taxonomy): domain Eukaryota; kingdom Fungi; phylum Ascomycota; class Pichiomycetes; order Pichiales; family Pichiaceae; genus Ogataea; species Ogataea trehalophila. The sequence goes on from PPKI02000052.1 coordinate 54,473, forward strand.
CTTTTGGTATTGAATCCAGTGCTCACCATACTTGTTTTGACATTTTTCTTCATCTCTTGTTTGTCTATGCAATAACAAACAAGTGAAGTAAATAATGTAAAAGTAAGTCAATGGGGTATTGAAACCAGTTGGCAAGCACCAAGATAAAGCAATCAACATGTCACCAAAATAGTTGATGTGTTGTGATTTACCCCACCAGCCTTCAATCAACAATTTAGTTCCTCTGTTTGTTTGAATTGATTTCAAGTGGGGCAATTTACCTTGCCTGAATTGTGATTTTTGGTTGTTTGAAGCACTGAAAATATAGTATCCGACAGCCATGACACCAGTAATAGCAACAACTGCCCACGATTGCAACTCATAAACATTTAATGACAAGTATCTTGCTTGCAAACAATAAGTGAATGGGACCCACGATAAATCACCATAGGCTAACATGAATCCAAATCCATCAGTGGTGATATCCATCATCGTTAACAAACCTTCCTCGTTCAAAACACCGTCAAAGACATAGAAAGCCTGTAAACAATTCACTAATACCAATGAATTGGTAACGTAACCCAATGATAGGTATTGGTGTTGTAAACAGGACAAATTAAATAGAAACCATAATAGAAGGCCAGGACGTAACTCACAAAACAGTTTAATATCCCAAGAACCAATACGTGGATTCAATTCACGACCAATAAACCAATCATAGAAGAGGTTTCCGGAGTTACCACCAGTAGCTAAAATTCTCTCCCTATTTCCCATTCCATTGAGAGTTTTTAATGGGATAAAAGAACAAATATAAACAAAACAGCTCAAGATTAATGAGAATTCGAAAACTGTCACCATTAATGGTAAAAAGTCATCGTATAAAAATGTTAATTCAGGTAAATTGAAGTTATAGTAGTAACCTCTAGCAGATAGCACAGAAATAAGCAAAATACTTAATTCTTTACCATTAATTAGGTAATCCAACTTAGTCCCATCCCTTAATTCAACACCCTGTTTGTTCTTACCTGGAATGGCTAAATCCAAGACAGTCAATCCAAAAAACCAATATAGATAAGCTTTCCAGCAAGTGCTATTGATGAAGACATGCCTCCAATCTTCAATTATTTCCGAAATAAACAATTCTTTCACTTTATTAAAATCAATGTTGATCCCTTGAACAACGTATTTTTCATTACAACATAAGTACAAGAATAGAACTGTCAATGGTAAGATTGTTGAAATGGAAATGGAACCAGGAATTCCGAAGAATTCTTTTGCTTTTGTTTGTGGGTTTAATTTTGTATATGCCATTTTTGTATATAGCCCGATTGGTTTAGATTAAATCGGACAAGAAAACAAGATAAAGGCAAAACAGCAAATCAAACTTACAAATGTAACGAAGAGATTATTCAAATGATCCCAAATACTTTGATATAATACAAAAATATACGAAGGCCTCGTAAAGAGGCTGTTAAACGAGGAGGCTTCAAAACGTCATACAAACACATTCTGACGTCGATCGACGAGTCATTGAGTTGCGTGTTTTTCTTTATATCTTTTGCTAATGGGGAAGTCTACATGTGTAGCAATTGCTCACTTAAAACAATACCATGGATAAATTAATCCATATCAGTTACATACAAAACTTTTTTTTGATCATATTTTCAAATAACTTATTATTTTCTCATACAGAATTCAATCCTTATAAACTCAACGAAACGTTTAAACCTGAATAATTTAAGCAGATAATCTTCTCTTTAATTCGTCAACTAAAGTAACACAGTCAGCAGAGAATTGTCTGATACCTTGTGATAACTTTTCAGTGGCCATAGCATCTTCGTTTAATGAGAATCTGAAAGCAGCTTCATCATCAACGTATGAAACCTTTTCGGTGGTGGTAGCTAAAGCAGCTTCAACCGTTAACTTCTTTGGAACTGGTTCAGAAGAGTTGACCATTTCTTCTAATAACTTTGGAGAGATGGTTAAGAAATCACAACCGGCTAAAGCGGTAATTTCACCAACATTTCTGAATGAAGCACCCATAACAATGGTGTCGTAACCGTACTTCTTGTAGTAGTTGAAAATGTTGGTAACAGAGATAACACCTGGATCGTTTGAAGGAGTGTAAGTTTCACCAGTGGCAGCCTTATACCAGTCCATAATTCTACCAACGAATGGTGAAATTAAGGTGACCTTAGCTTCAGCACAGGCAACAGCTTGAGCAAAAGAGAACAATAGAGTCAAGTTACAGTGGATACCATGCTTTAATTCTAATTCTCTAGCAGCTTGAATACCTTCCCAAGTGGTGGCAATTTTAATTAAAATTCTGTCTTTGCTAACACCAACAGATTCGTATAAAGCAATTAGTTCTAAAGCCTTCTTGATGGTAGCATCCTTGTCGAAGGATAATCTAGCATCAACTTCAGTGGAAACTCTACCTGGAACGATCTTTAAGATTTCCTTACCGAATTCAACCAATAATCTGTCTAAAGCTAGGTTAGCTTGGTCTTCTAAACTAGAAGCATTTTCCTTAGCGTAAGCAACAGCAATGTCAATCAACTTAGCGTATTCAGCCTTCTTGGAAGCGGCTAAAATTAAAGATGGGTTGGTGGTGGCATCTTGTGGGGTGTACTTGGCAATAGCTATGATATGAAAACAGGTAAAGAAAAGGTGTTAGTATCTTTGAATTTATTCTAAATGAATAATGGACAGCAAATTGTTTGATTAATCGATCCGGTTAAACGAAATCAATTGTCGCCTTTATAAATATTGAAAAGTTCACTTACATTCAAATTCACCAGTGTCAGTGACAACAGTGGTACCAGCAGCTTTCAATTGTTCTAAAGAGTTCATTGTGTATAATAGTGTAATTTAAGGTTTAATTAAATTATGATTTGTTTAATTATTGAAGAGATCGAATGAGACATAAGCTCCAGCTAGTAAATAGACAAGTTGCAACAATAAAAATGGAAGATGAAAGGTATTTATATAAACAACCCTCGACTCCATTCGACGGAGAGTACGGAGAAGGTGGCATACGTGGCGGTGCCTCCTGACTACGAATGGAGAATCTTGGGGAGTACGGGGGACAAAGGAACTCCACCGGATGGCGTTCAGGTCGCAATCAGGTTGTAGCCAGAGGCTTCTATGGGCACCAGCCACCTGGAAAACGCTGACCCGTGCCTGTTTTGGGAAGTGCTATTTAAATAGGGCTGTGCAGGGGCCGCTTCTATTTCCCTTTTCATCCACCTAGTTGTTTTTCGTTGAAGGCCATAAAACATAGGTAGTTAGTTTATAAGGCACTCAGCTGGTTAGATTTCAATGTGTTCCCAGACTTGACTGTTCTGTCAAGTCAAGTAGTACTAAACAAACCGCATATATTTATAGAAACGATAAGGGTAAAGAGGAATAAGTGATTCTTCCTGAAGATGGAGTTTCTCTAAGTCCGATGGGTCCCAGCCCTTGATTGCGGCCTTTTTTTTGATTTATTTTAGATGCGATAATTGCGATCGAGAAGATGACGAACCGCTGCCACCGGATCATTATACGATCATATATAGAGACTAGGTTGGTTAAAAAAGGTTCAGAAATGAGATTTCTATCCGATAGATAAATCAAATGTATAAATAAAGAGTGTACGGTTGGTATGGTACACTGCATAGTTAACAGACCTTCTAGACCTTCTGTTATTGTTGGCCTAAATGTATATGTATGTTATGTTATCCAGGTAGGCACCTGTAGAGTGTGGAGTACAATAATTGATATTCGGGGTTTGTTGAGCCCGCAAATTAGAAAGCCGAGTTTAACTCGATAATTCATAAGCAATCATCAAGTTTTCTTTACAGCTGCATAACCGTCGCTATTTAACACATTGTTTGCTAGCATATTTTCATTTTTGTGGGCCACTTGGGAAGGTCTACAACATTGGTGTTTACAGTATAAAGAACTCAACAGTTTCCTCGTGGTAAACACTAGAAACGCACCTAATAACTTCATAGCGACTTTTTGTTGGAACTATTTATTTACTCTCACCTCGACTAGGTGTATATGTCTAAGATGCCATTTGTTCCCAGACGAAACAAGCAGAAAAAAAAGGCTCTAACCAGTATTACATTATTTCAACATAAGGCATAGAAAGTAACTTTGTAAACCACAAGTGTCAGTAACAACTCCAAAAGACAATGTGAATACCTGATCTAAATTAATCGACGCGTCGGTTTCTGTAACACTACCCCAGGTTTAGACCTGTTGTTAATTAACTAAGGATGGTTTCTATGCCTTATAATAATGAAATTGGTTCTTGGTTTTTTGAATGATCCAGTATATGGGTATGTTGGAAAAGGAGTTACTAACAAAAACTTTTCAAAGTTTTAATTTCCAAATTTCTTACAATTTTGAGTTTTGTGAAAAATGTTAACTTGATTATATTATTGTTGTTTTATTACCAATTATTACTTGTCTGAAAGGTGAATATTATTAATATCTTAATTGAAGCCCTTTATTAATAGCTGTTTAAACACTATTAGAATTAGAACATTGAAAAGATTAATAAAATGATCAAGCTGTCGGGTTGTCTCCTTGAATAAACAGAGTCACCTGGTGATTATGTCAGAATTTACATAATTTGTTACAGAGTCACCATTAATGCATAGAGCTTTTTTTGAATTTAATATTGAGCCGAATTAACTCTTCTATCAATTTATTAATTGTCTACTTTTAGATCCTGAGAAGTTGGTATTATGTATAGTTGCAGTATAGGAGAAACAGTGCCAATAAACTAGTTTTAAAAACACTACATACACAACACACAATGTCTGTCACATCAACTAACTTAGACAATATCTTACCATTAATCGCCAAGGGTAAAGTTAGAGACATTTATGAGGTTGACTCTGAAACCTTATTATTCGTTGCAACTGATCGTATCTCTGCCTACGATGTTATCATGACCAATGGTATTGAAAACAAAGGTAAAATTTTAACTCAACTATCAGTCTTTTGGTTCAAATTATTATCAGACAACATTTTAAACCATTTGGTTGCCTACACCGATGAAGATGTTTTTGCCAGATTACCAAAAGAATTATCAGAAAAGAATTACAAAGATCAATTGAGTGGCAGATCATTAATTGTCAGAAAACACAAATTGATCCCATTAGAAGTTATTGTTAGGGGTTACATTACTGGTAGTGCATGGAAAGAATACAAAACAACTAAAACTGTTCATGGCCTAAAGATTGACGAAGAGTTGAAGGAATCGATGCCATTTCCTACCCCAATCTTTACCCCATCAACCAAAGCTGATCAAGGTGAGCACGATGAAAATATTTCACCAGATAAGGCTGCTGAATTGGTTGGTCAAGAATTATGTGACAAGATAGCTGCGAAGGCCATCGAACTATACACCAAGGCTAAAGATTATGCTTTATCGAGAGGTATTATACTAGCTGATACTAAATTTGAATTTGGTATCACAAATGCTGGTGAATTGGTCCTAGTTGATGAAGTTCTAACCCCCGATTCATCAAGATTCTGGAATGCAAACACTTATGAAATTGGTCAGTCTCAAGATTCTTACGATAAACAGTTCTTAAGAGATTGGTTAACTGCTAATGGTTTGAACGGTAAGGATGGTGTTGCCATGACTGATGATATCGTTGAAAAGACTAGTGCAAAGTATGTTGAAGCTTACGAAGCTTTAACCGGTTCTAAATGGGTTGCTTAGATGGATATATATGGATTTTATCTATTAAATTATGTATGTTTTTTGTTAGTTAGTTTTAATTTTGATTTGAACTATTCATCTCATTAATCGGAAAGACAAGTTGGGTTGTTAGACAATTGAATAACCAGAAAACTAAATCTTCATCAAATAGCCTCTCCTATAGTATAGTAGCGACGCACAGACACAATAGAAAAACAGTTGAAGGGTCAATATCTTATTATACTTCCTAAAACGGAAAAAGGTAAATACACTATCTTTCACAGCCTTTGTTTGTAGAACTAAGCGAAGCTTTGTACGAGTGCTATCTTTTCATATATTGGGCTTGTACATTCTAACTAATCTCGAGTTATTTCAGTTCTTTACTTTTTTGTTTGAAAAGGTTTGAAAGGGTTAGGCAAGGGCACTATACTCTCCACAAAATCGCATACTGAAATTCAAATACAATCAGTAATCGCATACCGATCAATAGTTTCAAACTGAAAGAAGAAACTAGCCATATCAATCCTATTTTCCTAGCATACATAGAATCTTTTAATTCAAATACTGCAATCCAATTATACTAAACTTCCTTTAATCTTTTGATCAACCATCCATCGTTAATAACATTTATGGCCACGCAACAACAACAACAACAGCAGCAATCACACCCGCAGCATTACAAAGCTTCTGATTTCCAAACACTAGACCTTATAGGTCGAGGAACTTTTGGAACAGTTCGTAGAGTTATCCACAGACCAACTCAAAAAATCTATGTCAGAAAGGAAATCTCATATTTAGCTATGAACAATAAAGAAAAACACCAATTGAACGCAGAATTTCGCATTTTACGAGATTTAAAGCATGCAAATATTGTTGAATATCTACATCATGAACATATTCAGGACCAACATACGGTTCACTTATACATGGAATATTGTGGGGGAGGGGATTTGTCAAAAATCATAAGAAGCCATAAAGAGAGAGGTGAATTGGTTGAAGAATGTGTTGTTTGGAGAGTTTTCACACAAGTTTTATTGGCCTTATATAGATGCCATTATGGCAGAGACTGTGATCCCGTCACTGAACTCTTCACCAGCACCCCTGAGCTAGGGGGAGATAACAACAACAACAATGCCACCAATTCAAACACTGTTATTCACAGAGACATTAAACCAGATAACATTTTCCTCTTGGATGATTTTTATTCCATCAAATTAGGTGACTTTGGATTGGCAAAATGTTTGAAACACGAAAACGAATTTGCCCAGACATACGTTGGAACTCCTTACTATATGTCACCAGAAGTTTTAATGGACAGACCATATGATCCGGTTTGTGATATTTGGTCATTGGGGTGTGTTATGTACGAACTATGCTCTTTGAGACCTCCATTCCAAGCGAAGACACATTTAAGTTTGCAAGAGAAAATTAAACTTGGTGAATTTGAGCCAATCCCAGACCATTACTCACATAGATTAAAAATGTGTATAAATGCCTGTTTAATTGTAGATCCTAATGAGCGTGCAACTGTTAACCAATTACTGCAAGATTCAAGTTTCAAAATGTTTAGAAAAGAATGGGAATTAAGACACCATGAACATAATTTAGTTGAGTTTGAAAAATCCTTGGTCAATAAAGAAAGAAAATTGATGAAAGCTGAAGAGAATTTAGTTGATGAATGTAAGATGATGAATTTGAAATTTGAAGAGATCAGATCCAGTTATAAGAAGGAATTCAACTACATGTTAGACTTACAATTGACTAAGATATTAAACGAGACGGTGGGCCCTCAGCAGTCACAGCTAATCCTGAAACAGTATCAATTAGCAAACGGTGGAACAAGAAATGCTTCTCCACCTGCTGTTTCAACCAAAGAAAACATTGCGTACAATTCACAAACTTTCCAACAGCAACAGCAACAGCAAAATAAACTAAGGGGTCCAAGGGAGCTAAACGATTACACTAATAGATTGAGAGCCAGTCCAAGTAGAAGAGGTTAAAGAGGCAGTTTTAAACGTTGCTTTCTTTTATCCAATAGTTACGTAAAAAAAAATATACCACTCACTTATTGCATAAATCATACATACCAATGAATAAAAATCAACAAAATTATAAAAATATTAACATTAAAATTTTATAATATAAAGTAAATAAATAAGAATAGAAAAATAGAAAGTAAACTAACCACATATACTTGTACATCACCACCTTTTGATCAAAATTAAAAGATGTCTTTATACTCCTTCAACTTACCTTCCTTTCTGTAGTTCCAATAATGGTCATTATATTGGTAATACTCATCACCAGTGACAGGATGGAGAGATTTATAGAAGAAGCTTGGCTTATACAAAATACCTTTTGCATCTCTTTCACGTTTAGCTTCTCTTTGTTTTTCTTCAACTCTGTTTTTTTCTGCTGCGGCTATATCGTACTCACCATTTTCCATAGCCCTCTGATCAGGTCTCAATCTGGTATCTGTACAGGGAAGAATAGGTAATAAGTGAGGTTGAGGAGCATTTAAAGTAGCTGCAAAGTTGGTTAAATGGAACATCATCTCTGTCTTTGGGTTTGCTTCCCAAATTAAGAACTTCGGAGCACCTTCTTCAGTAGCCTTCTTTGCATAAATCTTGGAATTCCAATGACCACCAACAGTATATTTCAGTTGTCCATCGTTTGAATAAACCTCCCCTTTGAGTTCACAGGCAGTTGAAGCTCTCCAGCCACGCTGTTTAAATGTAAAGTTCATGTAATCATCAGTCATATGATTTCTAATCTCCATTTCACCATAGTTGTCAATTTGTGGATTACCAACAATGATACCAATAACAGAATTGTTAACTTTTTTCCAAGAGTAAATTTCGGTATCTTGCTTTCTACCCTTTTTATCAACAACAGTATGTGATGGATACAATTCACAGAACCATGTACCTAAGTGTTTGATATCAAATGATCTACCCAAGAATTTAGTTTTAACATGGGAAGTACCATAATATGACCATGCAGGAGCTTCTGCTAGCAATGCAGATATTGGAGGATGATGGCTCACTTGTTCAACCAGGCATCTGTAACCTTTATCAGGTCTAGCGTATTCAAAAGTTTCACCTAGTAATGGGTTGAAAGGTTTAGCAATTCTACCAACTGTGGAAATATATTCAGATGCTGCAAAGGCAGCAACATAAACCATTCTTAATGTGGATTCTTCAATAGAAGCAGCCTTATCTAGTAATTCGCTGTATTCAATAACTTCTGCATTTCTTTGCAATAAAGAGGTTGGCTCGTTAAATGTAACAGGTAAGGTCATTTTAGTCATATCTTTACCAACCAATGATTTTAAAACACCCCATAATGAGATTTTTGGACGGTTATCTTCCTCTGTTAATGTTAATCTCAATGGATCCTCATAGCCTTTGAAAGTCTCTTCTGAGATGAGTTGCTTATATTTGGATATTTGCTTAGAAGATTGAAGTGGAAAGCCGTTGATCTTCAGAACATCCTTTTCCTGAACTGGTTCTATAGTTTGGTCTTTTTCAATATGATCAGTTTCTAAGTCATGTGTGGTTATAGATGGAACAACAATGGTAGGTTGTTCTTCACTGACACCAGACTCAGTAGCTTTCAAAACAGGAACTTCCTGTCGTTGATCAGTCTCTTTTGACACAACTGATGGTTCCGCTGCACCCTCAGACCGTGGAGAAATTTCCGTTTGTTTTTCTTCTGTTTCAACAGCTTGATTTGCCTCTTCGTTATCTTCAGCATCAAAGAACTCGTCATCACTATCATCATCTTCTTCCAAAAATTTTATAATCTCACTAGGGGGCTCAGCTCGTGCTTGATCGGAAACCAATATTGCACTGGCAGGAGTGACATCTGCATCTTCGGCTAAGCCTTTTTCAGTTTGTGATACTTTAACGACTGGTGGAGTTGAAGAAAGCGTTGATGTTCCTTTCACCAATGCAATATTTTTCAATGAGCGTTTTAGGCTATGTAATTTGTCTTCCAATTCAACGATCTTGCTTTCCCTGAGTTCAATCTCTATACCTAATTGCTTGATTGAATTTTCCCAAATTCTTGAGATTTCATTTTGTCGATCAGCAAATTTGGCGAAACTTTTTTCTTTCAAGCTAATTAATTCTGATTGTTTATCAGATAATGTGACGATATTATGCAAGACTTCTAATGAAACATCAATTAATTCCTTTTGAGAAATAGAACCATCAGTTTCAGCAGTTTTCAAAAATTCAGTAAATGAATTCAATTCAATCTTAATTTGATTCTTACTAACAATTAAATCAGACTGATTAAAGTTGGTCTCTTGGAAATCTTCCTCATTCAATGAACTATCTGGTGCATATTTCTTAGTTAGTTCAGATGCATCAGCTAGATCATCATCATCTTCCTCATCATCTTCTTCATCCAATGATTTTAAATCGTTTTCAATGGAGCTTGAAACGGTGACAATGTTGTTTGTACTATCGACACTATTTAATGAAGCGTTTGAGTTCATACCCGAAGATAAAGATCCGTCGATAGGGTTACCCCTTGGCAGTTTCAAACCGGAATTTTCGTTAATATCAGGTAAATTGAATGCATCTTTAGTTCTCCTTGTTAACTTTGAGAGTTTCTTCATTGGCTTTTTATACAGCGAACTTTTGGAAGACGTAGACTTTTGGGATGATGTGTTTGAAGGGTGATGTTGAATTGGCGACATTTCTTCATCTGACGAAACAGAAACAGAAGAAGCTTGCGAGAAGGTTCTTTGATGTAAATGAAGAGGCGAAGTAACCATAACATCGGCTGAGGATCCTATATTTAATATATTGGAGGATCTGTTAGCTTCAAAACTTTCCCTGTTTCTGGCGGTGGACGCAGTAGTATTGCTTATTGGTGAAGAATGCAACTTTTCGTCATGACTGTGATTGTTACTAGTTGTTGCAGAAGAAATACTCAATCGCTTTTGCTTTTCAATATCTTTAGCATACCTGATTGCGTTTTGCAAGGCCCAAACCCATCTATTTGTTTCGATCACATGATTTGCTTTTAAATGCCATCTCAATGGATTACCACCAGACTTGTTTTTGATGATTATTTCGAATTTGGACTTTTCAGAGCTATCCATTTTCAATTGGGCACTTGATAAGTGTATCATACCACGACAAGAATTATAAATATCGTTTGGAGATTTATAGTAAGATAATCTACCTTCGGAATCCAAGATGAACCATCTAAGCTTGTACCCGCCTGCAAAATTAGTCCATTTCTTCAAAAAACCTTTGAAAGTTGGAGGACCACTTTGAGTTTGGCCTGAAGATTGGCTAGTTGAGTCAATCATTGTTTGGTGATTACATGATTCCTTGATCAATCTCTTCATTGATGATGACATTGCTGAATCAACAGGTAGTTTACCGTTTAAACTTCTCTTGAAAGGATCACCCCCATTTTTCAAAATGAATCTGACCATTTCAACATCATCTTTCTTAATGAATTCTAATAGAACAGTATCACCAGTAACTGGATCAGTGCCGTTAATATCTAACAAGTTCTTGACTCTGGGATGACTTAACAATTCTTCTAGAACAGCAAAATTTCTGGTCTCAAAGCTTGTTCGTAATTCGTTTGCTTTTACTTCAACAAACTTTGTTCTCAAATCAGACATTATCTGAACAGTTTCCATATTGGAACAACACTCTATTGCTTGTTTTGATTGCTTGTTTAAGATGCAGTCATTGATGTTCGGTAAATTCATCAAGTAAACCACGACATCTGATCTTGAAGACATACAAGCCAAATGCAAGGCTGTGTTTCCATCTTGGTCTTGAGAGTTGTAATCATCAGTTAATTTGTTCTTGATTATATATTCAACGGATGATAATGGACTGACCTGCACAGCAAAATGAACTAACTGGTTCATCAGGTTGCTAATTTGATGATCTGGAGGTGTGATGGATTGAGCCTCTTTAATCAGTTGGTTTAATTTGTCCGTGTCGCCATTTCTTAAGCAGTCCAATAATCTTAATTTCAATAAACTCGGATTTAATTTTCCTTGTTGATGTATAGTAACTGATTCAGAACTGATAAATGATTGACATAATCAAAATATATCATAGTCTTGACAACGAAAAATAAGATTGAGCATCCGAATCGAGTGTCTTTAGTTCTTCTTCAAAGAATTGCTTAAAATCAATAGCTAGAAGAGACATAAAAACCAAGAATCAAAATGCCAAAAAGTTATATAGTTCGTTGAAATGATCATGATAGATAACATTGACAAAAATATGTTAGTAAATGAACTTAAGAGTAATGAATTCTCAAGCCTGACTACCACACAGCTGATAAATCGAGGCTGAGCTAATGTTGGGTCGAAGGCGGGTACATTTGTTGTGTGAGGTGGCAGGGCAAACATACTCTAAAGACACATCAGAAGGTTCGGACATGATCAATTGGTCTTAACAGTTGTTAGTTATTAAGCTGATAGTGATGTGTAGTTAAAGATTAATATATAAAGGCAACAAAAGGAGTATAAATAGGACGGAAGCAAGCGTTGATTTAATACAATTGGCAATCGTTGGTTGAACGTTAAACAGTTCCAAAATGCGTGTACTTACCAACATGGAAATTTGACTTATTCAACAGAACATTATAAAAAGATCATAAGTTCACTTTCCATGATGATTGACACTAGCTCAATTATACTAAATCAGATTAACTTGGATTCATATACAATTCACAGCTAATAATATCTAATTTCGGTATGTTTGGCTTTTCTCGTCCACATTCACATCAGCATTCACATTCTGATGCGCCCGAGGAAACGGCTCCCGCACCGCCAAAGACAGATCTCCAGAAAGCTCAAGCTGCTATAATGTCCAAGTACAACCGTTCGTATCGTATCAATTTACATGACATCTTAGCCGTATATGGTTCCATCCACATTGACTCGAAAATTGCAAACGTTAGAATCCGTGAAGTTGATTTAACTTCAATTACCATTGGTTTCAACCATTTTGACATTGAATGCGAAATGTTCAAACCTATCCCATTACCACAACCTTGCCAAAATTATTCAGAAGTAGATGATCAAGTTATGGAAATGTGCCTACAATCGGCTAAGAAAAGAGGATACAGTTGGATCCACGTCCAGGACGTTTGGGCGCCTTATAGATTTCACGAGTGGCTGCTATTATTATTAATTTTTTTGATGGTTTACTCATTTTACTTCCCAGAAGTAGTTTTTGATAGGCTGTTCCCATTTATCGGATTACCTGGTGACTTGATTGAGTTTTTAAGGTCTAACAACAGGTTGATTTATTATTCAACGATTGCCATGCATTTTGCTGAATTTGTGCTGTTTATGCTACCAAGGTTATTCAAGCATAGGGTTCCTATTGATTACAAATTGGAATGGGTGTTTTTTGCACTCTTGGAAGGTTATCCTGCAGTTAATAGATTTGATAAACTGGTTAAATTGTATGAAAGCGGTGATAAGTTGAATGGTATTGACTCTACTGAAGACGGCTCACCATGAATGTGGATATGGCTATTGACTATACCTTCCTCGGAAAATGATAAGCACTGATGTTCAGATAGTTTTCTTATATAATACAAGTAAATGAATGATGACTTTTTTAAACATGAGGGATACTTATCCCTCCTTTGTAAACTGATATGAAGGTGCACAGGTGCGACTGCATTTTGTACTTAGATGTTGTCGGCCAATCAGAGAGTGTTAATTTGCAAAACAGTCTGCCAATTTTGAATTACGTACCGCCAATCTTAAAGATTTTCGAATTGCATCTCACCAAAAACATACACAACCAATGAACAGTTGGATTAAAAGAATCCACTGTAAAGAAACACATTTATTTCTACTTTAGTGTATTCAGAGTTTTCCCTTTAACGCCAAAACCAAAACATACTCACAACATGGTTAACGTAAGTGACACAGCATAACCTATCCTTTTAGACAGAGTTCATAGATATTTCAAGGGATTCGAAACAGTGATTACTCAGTTATGAGATAGAAGTGATTAGAAAAACATGAGATTTACATACGATCCGAATTCTTTTAACAGAAACAACAGTAAATAAGATCAATATTTTCAGTTTTAACCTCAAGACTATTCGGGAGTTTTAGAATCTTGAATAATTGTCAATTTCAATCATCGTAACCGTACTGAATAAGTTAGCAAAGAATACTTAGTGGGAACTAGAGAAAGGTATTTTTGATAGCACCATTTTTCAAGAACAGTTTCTACTCAATGCCATTCATTTGAATCTCTTAATTTTTGCAACGTTTCTGAAACTTGTTTATGTGAAAAAAAAGAAAAACAATTGATTACCAACCATCGTTATAAATACTAACACAACCAAATCCAATGTGATCAATTTGATACTGTAGTACATCAAAAATTTCTCCTTAAAGAAGGTCCCACATTCCGGTTCTATTAACCCAACTAACTTATTTGCTTTGTCTCCAGTCTTAGCTTTCTGGGGTGCTTCTTCCATGCTAGGTATATTTGTTTTCACTGAAAACTGGCCATTATTCCAAGATACTTTCTTCAAGAAGATTCCATACTTTGGTAACCACTGGGTTAAAGAAGTTGACCCACAAGATTTACCACAATAGATTATTCTCTCTTTATCATTAACTTTGTTTCATTACACTATTCTTCATACATACAACTTTTTTTTTGGACGAACTATAAATCATAATACGAATAGAATAGCAAGAGAAAAAATAAAGATGTACTTACCACATTTTTTTCTTGTAGTTTTTGTTGGCTTTATTTTTTATACAGTTTATACATATATATTCCCAAAATCAAAATTACAGATAAAATTATAACATTTTAGAGTTTAATTTCCCGTCACCATGGACATACGTAATAAACAATATATACCCCAAAAAACATAAAGCGTTCAACTAAAAGTAATCTATAAATACTGTGAATTTCAAATAGGAGCAAATGAGCCATCGCGAACACCAATTCCATCATCATCATCCACAAAACTATCGCTGCTTAAACTACGGTCATCATTACCGCTTCCTGCATTACCCTCTTCCTCTTCATCATATTGATCTTGATCGACTTCTTCACAACCAACCACACCCCATTCAATACCTGTGACATCTTCCAAACGTTCCAAAATGTCATGAATTGGAGTAAACAAACCAAACTGCTTATACTCACCATCATAAGAATGCAGCATACCAACGACACCCAAACCTGATTCTTCTTTTCTTTTAAACTGATTGCTTGCATTATTTGCAGTATTAGCCAGTTTTGGAATGAAATTATCGATGAAGGTAGAAAGAAGTGATCTCTTTGAAGTCGAATGTTGATAAGAAGAACCAGTTGCGGTTCCTGGCATTGTAGGTTCGACAGTTGGTGGAGTATTCAATCTGAAAGATGAATTTGCAGAAATGTTGGACAGTTTAGTTAAAATTAAAGAGCCGGAATCACCACCAGATGCAAAATTCTTTTTGGAGCCACTAATTATAAATTCAGAAGTCTTGAGAGAACCGTCTGACCAATAAATCATTTTTAAACCATTTAATCTACCTTCTGTGAAATTAGTAGTTGAACCAACTTTGAAGACTTCCAAATCTGAATAATTTATCAACGTACTACCATTTTCATCTTCTTGTGGCATGCCAGTACGGGCTGATTTCGAATATTTTTGCAAGTTTATTAGTTTCTTAATCTTCAAATTCGAAAGTATTAACGATGGGTCATATTGGTTCAAATTCAAGTCATCACCAAGGTAATTCAAGTATCTACTGTTTGATTCTTCATTGATTCTAATAATTGCTAAATCAGACAACTTGTTCTCGTTAATGATTCTCTCACCCCAAATAATTTGTCCAAATTTACGGGCAGGTAAATTCCTTTTAAATTTCTTTCCGTTAATCTTAACTTCTTTAACTGGGTACACTTCATCAATTTTTCTAATTCCAGAGTTATAAGCTTTAAACTCGTCACTGTTAACATCATACTTCAATCTTTCATTAACCAATGCATTTTTATACAAGTTGATCAAGACTGGTGATGGAACAGAAACAAATGGATATTCATTGTTTTCTTCGTTATTGCTGTTCAATTCATTTAAAACAACGTGCGCACATGTTAAACCAAATATGGAATCTTTGTATTTTAGCAAGTTTGTATTTTTATTGCTGGATTTGATTTTTGGATATATGTATCCTCCTAATGTTCCTGATTGCGTTAGTGAGTTGTTACATGCTATAGGCATTGAAATTGGGATATAGTCGCATGTTGGGTCTAGAGTTCTGAATGGCGCTTTGAACTTTGTAGGTTGTGTTGCAGTCGATGTTGTTGTAGTTGTTTTTGTTGCAGGCAAAGGTGCAGGTGTTGGTGCAGCTGTTATTCCTGAGCTTGCTAGCTTAATGGAATTTTTTTGGAGAATAAAGTGCAGGTCGTCGGAAGTTGTAGAAAAAAACTTGATAATATCGTAATGTTCTTTTGTCAATTCAGGGAATCCAAATATGAACGTCACAATTGATAAATCTTCAGATTGGAAACCTCTCAAAACAGGTGCAATAAAAGAACCATTTTGATCAACAAATAGCTTTTCCTTTGATTTAGATATTAATTTTTCAATAATTTTGTTAATTCTATTCTGATTTGGGAATTCTTTTGGTGTTGATCCGATTGGGTATAACGAAGGAGACATTATTGAAATATAATTTGATAATTCTGAACTATTGTTTGTATTTATGGATGGATCTATTAGTTTTATTTTGTTCAATAAATCAAACAAATTTTTCAGCAGCATTGCTTTAGAGTTGTCATAAACTTCACTAATTAATAGGTTATCAATCAAATATAAAACATTTTTAACCAACTTTCTTAGCCCGATAGAAGAGATTGTGTTGAACTGATACATTGGCAAATAAAACAAATGTTTATGGTTGGACACTGTTACCGTTGCAGATTTCAAACTATCACTGATATTAATTGATGCTTTTGTTAAATTCAAAACAGATTGAGAGATCTGAATTAATGTGTTTGATATGGTGGTCGACAACATTTTCAATTGTCGTTCAATAAAATCAATCATTTGTTGCATTTCGATATCTGTTGGAGCGGTAATAATATTTGAAGCAGTTGAGAAGTTAATGCTGTTGATATTAGTAACAGGGGGTAAATTTGATAGGTTAGTTGATCTATCAGTATTAATCGATATTGGTGCATCATCTGAATATCGTCTTCTGCTATAATTTTGTCTATGGATCGTTGGGATGCTTATTGAAGGTCCACCGTGATCTTCTTCACCTTCTTCTTCAAATTCTTCCTCGTTCAAGACTCTTAGTGGTCTACCAATCGATGTAAAAGTTTTATCTTTACTATCGTTTGCTGATGCTTGACCCTGCGACGATGGTCCAGATTGCTCAGGTGACAAACCTGCTTGTTGTTGTAATAGCTGCTTTTTGTTACTTTGAAAATACGATGATGGATTAGAGGAGTTACCTGTTTGCATCGTATGCTTTGAACTGAACAAAGAATTAGTGTTGGAGTTGTACGAATACTGGAAACTTGTAGCATCATTATCAATTTTTTCAAACGTTGGTTCATCTTTTATAAGCTTCTTACTTGATAAGTTTGATGACGCAGTAGATGAATGTGCTGATTTGAAACTAGTGGAGTCGTCATCCACGGCAGGTGATGGACCTTGTTGTTGCTGTTGTTGTTGGACGGGATCTGTCTTTTTCTTTTTGGAAAATATTCTTTTAACTGACATCTTTGATGCTGAAAATGGTTGTTTGTGCTACTATCTTGAGCAGAAACCTCTCTAAAACTATGAAAACAGGTAAGAAGAACTTTATAGGTAACTAATAACTGCGGATAAACGTTTGGCACCTTTTCCCAGGATTACAAAGTTAACTGTGACTCAGGTAGTACTTAATCTATGAAATGCCGTTTGAAAAGTTTCTATCTGCGACTCTTTAGACTTCTAATGCCGGACGCGACTATCGGCTTGTTATTATGCGTCGATTTAATGCATCAAATTCTTCAACAGTCTTAAACGACAAGGTATAATAATAATATATTATAATAGATAGATTCATGCATGATGCTCTCCATAAATGAGACTGTTCCATCCCACTTCTTTGCTACAATACTCCCGAATTCATTTTCAAGTCAACCACCCAACATATCATTAAACATTGAAAAACACACTTTTTTAATTATTCTCATTAAAATTACGTCCTTTATTTAAAAAAAAAAAACGGCTCCTACTCCAAAGGAATATCCGGATCCAAATAAAGGAATTAAATTAAATAGATTATAAGAGAAAGACCATGAGCGTACAGATCTTACTGATCAACCTCTTCTTAAAGTTGCTTTTACTTTTCAAAATTATTTGGCGGTAATATAATTATAGTCTTAACTCATGACTTTGTACTATTTATGCTATAATATTACTATTCTACTTATATAAAATTGCAATTATCTCCAAAAAGACCATTATTCACCAATAAACTTGTACCAAACCACCACCATAATTAATAATAAGCAAACATTCTTAAAAAACAGGGCGCCGACCGAAACAATCGTCCCCCCCGTTTTGATGATCATTTAAAGACGATAAGTATGACATAATCAGTTAAGCAAGGTACTAGTATTGTATATTGATAGCTCGATTGAGGAGGTTGAATAC
Source organism: Ogataea trehalophila (assembly GCA_003707645.2). NCBI lineage: Eukaryota > Fungi > Ascomycota > Pichiomycetes > Pichiales > Pichiaceae > Ogataea > Ogataea trehalophila. The sequence goes on from PPKI02000052.1 coordinate 72,837, forward strand.
CATGTTGATAAGTAAATACATTTTTTAACATGGAACATGATTCAACAATTATTCGATTGGTAATATTACTGTATACAATTATTAGTCATTCCAGTACATTCTTGAAAGTTAATACAGCTATTATTTTTGGCAATGGAATCGTAATGAGTACTCATAGTGATACCAAGCAATTACTCGTGCAAAAAATGTAGAAGGAGAGTCCCAAATAGGATAAGAATAAGTCGTGCAAGAATAGTTATATAGATCTCATTATCTATGTTGAGATTCGGACGACCTTCTGTTGCTTGTTTGGAATGGTTAATAAAGCTCAAGTCATCTATCTATCTATCGTGCTTAAAATACTTGGTTGCTTAACCTCTTTTAGGTTACAGCCCTCCATTCTATATACACACACATACACACACATATATATATATACAAAACAACTCATTCTTGATCGGGTAATAACAATTCAACAATGACATCAAGATACAGAGTTGAATATGCCTTGAAGGAACATCGCAGAGATGGATTAATTGAATGGATAAAAGGTCTACTTGCCACCCCATTTGTTTTATATGCTGTTAAATCAAATGGTGTTACGTCATTTGATGATTTGATGATTGATTCAGAAGCTAAAAGAAGATACGCAGAGATTTTCAGTGATTTAGAAAAATTGATTGATGATAACATTGAAATGTCAAGAATTGGGAAAGTTGAACAATCTAGATTATTACAATTGGTTCCATCGATTGGAACATTTTTCACGAAATTACCGCTAGAAAAAGCCTTTTATATCGAAGATGAAAGAAGATCAATCAGTAAAAGAAGACTAGTGGCTCCATCTTTTAATGACATTAGACTAATTTTAAACACTTCTCAATTGTTAGCATTATCAAGTTCTTTGAATGACCAACATAAAATTGGTGTGAAATTGGTCACATTTGATGGTGATATTACACTATATGAAGATGGAATGAACTTTGACTCAAACTCTCCAATATTACCAGAATTGATTAAATTATTAAGTAAGGATATTTATATCGGAATTGTGACCGCAGCTGGTTATTCTGACGGTTCCAAATATTATCATAGATTGAAAGGTTTGATTGATGAAATTCAAATATCTGATAAATTAACTTTAAAACAAAGGGAAAATTTAATAATTATGGGTGGTGAAGCCAATTATCTATTCAAATATTCGAATGAATCAAAACAATTAGAATCAATTCCAAAGGAAAATTGGCTATTAAAAGATCAATCAGGTTGGTCAACTGAAAATATTGAGTCCACTTTAAATTTTGCACAAGATATTTTAAGCGATTTAGTCATGAAGTTATCATTACCTGGTATCATAATTAGAAAAGAATATGCCGTTGGAATGATAGCTAAAGATGGTTGTAAGTTCTATAGAGAACAATTGGAGGAAATTGTTCTAAGAATTGATAAAAGATTGAAACATTATCCACACGCTCAATACATTAAATGGTGTGCTTTTAATGGTGGTTCTGATATTTGGGTTGATATTGGTGATAAATCTTTGGGTGTCAAAATTGTTCAAGAGTTTATTAATAAAAATCATGTTGAAGATATCATCAAATCCGAAAACACTTTACATGTTGGTGACCAATTTAGTTCGCTAGGTGCCAATGATTACGCAAGTAGAACTGCTGCTACAACTTGTTGGATTTCCAGTCCTGAAGAAACCAAGAACCTACTTACCGATTTAAACAGATATATTGACGATTCAAACATATATTGATGCTTTGTTATTATGTTGATTTGAACGAAATTCCTATATATTACCTGCCCCTTATATACAAAATAAAACCCCTCTATTTATAGACTGATACTAAACTAGATCTCTGCGTTTTCTTCGGCTTCTCTTTTTTTATTAATGTTCAGTTCATCTTTTTCAATATCAAACTTCAACAATCATTCTTTTGGAAAGTTACATTTTTTAAAATTTCTTACTCCTTTCCAATGGTTAATTAGTTGATATGGTCTCTTCAATACTCTGTTGCAATCCCAAGTACTATTCTTACTATTATGAGCTTCACCAATTGCCTCATCATTGTCATAATTTCTAGCTATCTTCCTAAAACATCTATGTCCCTTCAACTCTTTGTTTTTGAAATTATGTTGTTCTCCAACATGCCGACGTAAATAATCATTTGATGAAAATGTACCATGATATTTACAGCCTTCAAAAGTACATTTCAATTTACCTATATTCAAATCTTCTTCGTTCCTGTTTGATACACTTAATAGTGATGATGATTCTGAAATTTGTCTTTATTATCAATTATTGCATCAAAAATTGTATTCAAAGTGTTGTTGGTGTAGCTGATATTAGTGTTTGTCACTTCATTAAGACTCGCTGGGAATGACGGTGAGCAGTCAGACCGTCATGAATTGCAATTCGTTTTCAAAGCTTTTGAAAATGTTACTGGTGAGCAATTGATAGTGTCACCATTGTGTAAATGGCTTTGTTGTTGTCTAGATGACGAACAGTTGGGCGTGGAGGAAGAAGATAAGGAAGATGTGTAGTTTGATAATGGGATAATATAAATTAATCTGATCATAATGAGTTTTATTAGTACCGCTAATGATATTTGAGGCTAAGTCGTAATTTTTTGGTTTCAAAAGGTTGATTTCATCAGAAATTTATTCACTTTCGTCAAGTGCTAGTACTTGTTGTTTGAATTCAGACAAGTAATACTTATCCAACAAACTTAAAGCTTCTAATTTAGAAGCAATGTTCGGGTCGTACTTTAAAATGCCATTTTCATAAGTGAATAAAGTATCAACTGTGTCAAGACTCGTGCTGTGTGAAGCGTTTTACGGTTTTATTAATGATGATGGCGCAGATGCACGATATATGAGAGAAAATTGAGAGTTTGAAAAATAAAACTTTTGTTGATAATTGGGATCCTTTAGTGAGTAATTCATATGCTAGTTATTGTAGTTGTTTGAAACGAAATAGAAGGAGATAAAATATTGGTTGCTAAAATGCTATATGCTATAAGGTGAAGTGTGGGAAGAAAAGACCAATATTCAACCGTATTATCAGAAATTTCAAAAAAGTTTAGTTTTACCTAATAATGGGTAAAGTGTATATTTATTAACAAATATCAACTAGAATGGAACACTAAAAGCAAGAAGAGACAATGAAACAAATTGAAGAGAGTTTGTTATAGATAGCAAAGGGAAGAGGGGAAAGAACCCGACTTCAAATAAGGCCACTTGCGATTAAAACGTGGCTAGTGAGGAGACTTTTCAGAACATTACTATCACATATCAAATAATTAGAAATCTGTGAAATAGTTTTTTAGTATTCCAATCCACAAGACAACAACATACCGAAACCATAAAAGGTTCAATATTTCAAGGGATTGATTAATTCAGCCACTTTTTATCAACCATATTAAACTAAATCAAATCAATTAGCCGGGAAAAAAAATTGAGTCGAAGTTTTAAAGTAAAAAAAAAAAAACACTACATGACAAATAAATTGTCGCAAAATTAAAAAAAGCTATAATTACAACTAGATTAATGTCGCCTTTAAGTGTCACCCTCTTCTAGTTTGTCTACCAGAAAAACACAAAATCTCAGTATCAAAAATAAAATAAAAAATCCACAAAGATAATCAAGCTTACAAAGTCAAAAAAAAACCAATGTTTATGTGAAAGTACTCAGTTTTCCTACTTAAGCACCACCGCCCCCCTCTCATAGTGAATCTTCTTTTTCTCTTCATCATCAATAGATCACGTTTAATTAATCATGCTAACAAACAAGAGATCTTCGTCCGCTGAAGATCAACGTCTTGCTGTCAAGAAGATTAAGAAGTCAGATACTAGACTAGATGACGAACTAAGTGAGTTTGGTCAGTTAACTCAAAGTGATGTTGTTTACTATCAAAAGGAATCCATCTTTAGATTGATGAACCTCTTTAGACAAAAAAATAAAAGATTAAACAGTGATATTAATCAATTACAAACAAACTATAATAACATATTCAATTATTTTAATTTATTGAACAACTGGTGGTTTGAAATCTTTCTTATTTTCAATAAGATCAACATTGAAAGTGAGCAAAATTTGTTGATCAACTTGGATAAAGATAATGATAACGATAAGATAATTGATCAATTGAAAGACAAAAAATCGGAATTAATCAATTTGATCAAATCAAAAGATTTTCAAACAACAAATTCAATTGACAATAACAAACTTTTAAACTTGGAAGAATCTTTAACGAGTTTAAACCTTTTTAAAAATCAATTACAAGATGAAAATAAATTGTTGAAGGATAAGATTGAAGAGTTAAATCAAGAATTAGACCATTTCATAACTGAGAAGGATAGATCTGAATCAAAAACATTAAATAGAATTAATGAAAATACTAAAAACAAGGAAACAAACAACGTCAAGTCTGAAGAACCAGAAGTTAAGGATGAAAATTTGGAAGCAGCTAATGAAAACAATAGTAATAATGCTGATACTAAGTTATTAATTGATAAATTGAAACTTGAATTAGTTGATTTCAAATCCAAAAATAACATCATTCTTGAACAGTTGAGTAATAAAGATTCTAAAATTTTGGAATTAGAAAAAACTTTGATTCAATTGACAAACAAGTTTTCAAATTTGACTGAAGATGATCTAATTAAATCTCCAATCTACAAATCATTACTGTTGAAAAACGCAGAGTTAACAACTGATTTAAACAATTTGAAAAACCAAAGTTTGAAAAATGATTCTAAATTAACACAACTTGAGTCTAGTTTTAGTGAGAATGAATTGAAGTTAAACAATAAACTACAAGATGAATTGAATTTAAATAATACTTATTTATCCAAACTAGAAAACGATTTAATTAGAATCAGAACTGACAGAGATGAACTGAGCTCCAAATTATCGGTTTTGAAGTCTGAAAAGGGCAAGAATGAACTAATAGAAGAATATAAAAAATTGAATGATATTCTACAGTCCAAATTAGACAGCAAGATTGACACAACTGAAGAGTGGACAGCAAACAACAGCAACAGTGATGATAATCAAAGTATAGAATCCATTAAAAAGACAAACAAAATTTTGTTAGTGGAATTGAAACAGCTGGAAGAAGCATTTAAACAAACAAGATTACTGGCATCTAACAAGCTTTCCAAATACATTGAAGCCGACTCATATATAAATAAATTGAAAGTTGAAAAAACAAAAGCTGATCAAAAATATTTCCAAAGCATGAGATTAAAAGACTCATTAACATCACAAAATAAGCTGTTAATAAACAATAATCTGAAACAAATTGAATTGATAGAGAATTTGAAATTGAATGAAACAGAACTAAAGAAAAAATTGTCAATTTTCGAAAATGATTTGATTAGAAAATTGTTAAATATAGAAAACTTGAAAGCTAATGAGATCAAAAGTTTAGAGTCAAAGATAAGAGATTCAGAACTGAAGTTGAAGTCATTAACTTCAAACAACAGCGAACTGAATTCAGGCCTGCTTTCAAAACAAGAATCAATAAGCAGGTTACAGTCAGAAAATGACTCTTTGAAAACCTCAGTGACTCAATTAAATAAAAAAGTTGAGTTTTTATCTTCATCTTCTTCCAATAACAACAACAAAACTTCGGCTACATCTCAGGATGATGAGATTAGTAGGGCTTTGTTAGTGATGACCAAATGCCAGCTATGTAACAAAAACTTCAAGAATGTTGCATTGAAGGTCTGTGGACACTGCTTCTGTTTAAATTGCATTAACGATAGATTAAATTCAAGAATGAGAAAATGTCCAAACTGTAACAAGCAATTTAGTAGCTATGATTTGTTGAGCATTCATCTATAATCAGTTGTTTTGTCTGTTTTGTTTTTTCAAAATTTTATTTCCCGCTTTTCCATTTTGTTATTTGTATCATCTTTTTTTTTTATTACCCACGTTGTTAGTATATATGTATATTATTTTTAACTCACCCAATCTGTATATTTTTCCACAAATCAAATATTATTTTCATTAAAGATTCCCCATCCCCTCTACCCACGGATCGAAACTGAATTATCCCCACCATTCGTATACATTAATATAAACCCCAATCAAAAAACCAACCAAGCATAGTAAGTTATCAAATCCAAGTAAACAATTCATTAGAAATATCGAAAAACAAACAAACAGCATCACAATCTTTTTGATAAAAACTACAAACTGATTTTTTTCATCAATTTTTGTCTTGAATTCATTAATTAAATCATTTTGATTATCCAGCAATTCCCTCTTAAATTCGCCACTCAAATATTCCAGCAAACTTTCCTTAAATGTAAGGATCTCAAAATCAACAATAACTTGGTTCTTATTCAATTTATCCAAGTTAACCAGTAAATTTTCAAAGTTAGCTTTTAAGCAATTGTATAACTCACTAATTTCATTTTTTTCAATTTTCACATTATAATAGTAGTATAAATTTTCAATTGAATTTAAGTATCCAAAGTAAGTGATCCACCAAACAGATTGTGATGATAATAAGTTGATGCACTTCTTAACCTTATCTTCATCACAGTTATGATTGATACATATTTCAGGGTATGGTTTAGGCTCAGTATGACCTGAGAATACACAAGTTGTTAGATCAATTGCTATTTGCCGTTTATTGGGATCTGTTAATTCTAGCTCTTTTGAATTTAAAAGAGTTTGAAAAATGCAAGTTGGGTTGGTCGCCGTGTCAAAGATAAGATTGTCTTGTCTCAGTTGTTCGATTACTTCATGAATGAGGGCCTCTTGTGAAGGGTCGGATTTCTTTAATTTATTGTCATCAATATTAATTGGCTGCTGTGGTTGTTTCTGCTGATTGGGCAGTAATGCGACTGATTGGGAACTTATTGAGATTGATAATCGCAAAAGAAGTATTGTGGATCTGACTAAGGATTTGAAAATTTTCATCTTTTGGTTACTGATAAGACAGCACATTAATTCAATCATCTGCAATTTTTAATTATTTTATAATAATTGGAAAATTGGAGAACTTTCCATTTATTTTATAACTGAAAACAATCATTATAAAATGGCTGGTTTTTTTGAAGTTATGATGTTTTGTGAATATATATATTATGATCTATCATATCTTTCATCAGTTTGTTACAGAAATTCATGCATGTTGTCAAAATACCCAGAGCATGCGGCTCAATTATAACTGTTTGGCAATTCTTTTTTTTGCTTGAAAAGGGTGTGGTGGCTGGTGTGGCTGATGTATTCAAGTCTTCATGTCTGGTGTATAGATTAGATATAGATATAGCGAGAAATTCCACAGCCTTCGTATGAAGGTTACTTACGTATTTTGAATCCACAATCTTTTGCATATAAAGAACACAAGTTTTTGAAATAATTGCCTAACTTGCATTAATAGATTCCTACTTGATCTTTTTGTTAAGGAATTAAACAAACTTGAGGATGATGGTGAAGTTGCTTGGATAAATGAAGAGATAAAAAAAACTTTCATTTAGGTGCTCTATTGAAGTGTTGAAGTTGATTGATGAAAGATTCTGTTATAATAATACTAAACGAATCCATTTAGGTTATGATATATATAGATAGAGTACTGATTTTTATAATTTTTGATTTGTTCTCAATAAAAATAATAAAAGAACTTCTAGATCTTTCGGATTTGAACATTTCACAGTTCTTTGTAATCACGCATAAAAGAATCTAAAAGCAGATCATTTGTCAAACAATAGGAAATTGTCTAGTTTGTTTCACTATCAAGTAAGTGACCTCATTGTGGGTAAGTGAAACGTCGGTGGTTCCATAATAATTTGTAGATCAAAAATTGGTTCGAACCGAGTCAAGTGAGTGAATGTCTCGGTGATTTAAATATTTAATCCAGAGCTTGGCCTTGCACAGCCTGTCTTGCTTTTGTTTCTCGGTGGTTATACCCAATTGGGAATTGAAATCATACAACTACCTTCCACTACAATATTTAACTAGTACTTTAACAACTTGGTTGAATTTATCATTTTAATTGCATTGGATTACCAATTGAATTCCCACTATATCAATATTAAAAGCTTTTAACTAGATATCTCATTACTGATCCCAGAATTATCTACAATTGGCATTCCAAAATTAGCATTTGGCTCAGTTACCTGATATTTTGAGTATGGTGATTTTAAGATAGATGGAAAACTAGTCACATTGATTTAGATTACTGTTAAAACACCGATATTGAAGCCTCCGAGACCTGAAATATTGGAAACTGATACACTCCGAACTTGAGTCAATATTGGGTACTAGAATTCTCCAAATTTGATTTGTTAGAGTCAATGCTTATGTAGTTTAAATTATCTTTTTTTACTTCTCATACAGTAAAATTTAAATTGATTACAAATTATTTTTAACATTTATACATAGTAATAGTGTAACACAAAAATGGTATTAAATAGGAATCCTAATATAAACCATTAATTTATTCCAATTATTGCCTAGTCGTACAGGCTTTGTTAGCCAAAAAAAAAAGTACCACCACAGGTTCTAAAGATAATTTTACAAGTTTATCAGAAATAATTTCACGCTGATCCCGAAGATAACATCTGATGATTTTTATGTCTTTTATTAAAGAGTACTTTGCATCATCTTCCAACAGAAATTGAATAATATTTGGTTGTTTCAGTCACTATCTGAAACGACTACTTTGCTAGAGATATAAAACGTTCATGCATACCTATGATTTTCCGTTTGGATCATTATCAAAAAAAGTCAGCTATTATAACTAGGTAAGGTTGAAAACTCAAGGTTATCAAAAGATGATGAAATTTTCAAAGGTTTAGTACTATTGAAATTGACCAAGGGCCAGACTTATCCAAAGTGTTGCCAACCATTGATGAATATCAGTCATTAATGGCAAACTCTCTTGCTTCTAAAAGTTAACTTATTGCTGCATTAAACAAAATATTCAAGGGAAATTCTCCTATGAGAAACTTTAGTAATGTTAAATAAAACTTGTGATGTAAGTTTGAGGGTATTCTAAACTAATTTCCTACAAAATGCCAGTTAAGTTCACTAAGCTTTCCAATCCGATAAAACCCAATACAAATGGAAAGCATACCCACCCATTATAACAGAATTTTAACAATTCTTATTATGATTTGTTTATTACATAAAAGTTTATTGTATACTTCTATTGATATCTATATCTTTGTTCAAATTACTCATTTCTCTCCTTCTTATTCCACCCACTACACCTTTCTTTTGTCAACTGTTCCCGCGCAAATCGAAGAAAAAAGGTAGCAAAAAAATCACAGCCGGCGCTAACCCCCCACAAACACGTCAATTTGGAAGTTGACTGTTCCCCTACCGAGTTTCAAAACACCGAGCTCTATTTTTTTATTCTCTTCTAATGGGTGTTTTTGGCAACGGCTTTTTCAAAAATGCTGTTTTAGTATGACAAATCGATATATGACTCCAACCTCTCTGATCGTTTTCCATATATCGGACTAAATTGTTGTAAATCTATAAAGATTTCAATTATTATTTGCTATTCGGTTTAATCAACCTTCGGTGTTTTTGAAACATTTAATTTACCAGTTTAATGTGACGTATAAATATGTGCTGGATTTATCCCTATTTCTTAGAACATTTCAGTTCGATGTTTTCAAACATATTAGCCATTATTAGTCATCATCATCGATACTGATATAACAAAAAAACAGTTCCATAAATTTTCAAACACTATACTACTACACTTTGAATATGCTAACAATCAAAGAGGTCAAAGCTATTGGAACAACAGAGGTTCAAATGGATATCTCACCAACAGTGGACAACCAAATGAATCATGATCCAAGCAATGGTCAAGATTTAATGGCTGATGCTGAAAAAGGGATCGAATCTAACGACAAAAATGAAGAAGGAGAAAGAGAAAGAGAAGAAGAAGAGAAAGACAAACTACATGTCCCACCAAAGATTCCAGATAAGTTTTCAGGTTGGGGTTTAACTTCTGTTATCGGATGTGTCTTTTTTAACTTTAACACTTGGGGTTCAAACTCTGCATTTTCATTGTACTTACAAAAGTACTTAAACGATAACATTTTCCCAGGATCGGAAAAGATTGATTTTGGCATTGTTGGTGGATTAACTTTTGGTGCTGGATTAACTTTCGGTCCCTTCATCAATTTTTGTGTTGGTATAATTGGTTTGAAACAAACTATTACCATTGGTATTTTTGTTCAACTCATTGGTGTCTTGCTAGCCTCATTTTCCACCAAGATCTGGCAAATTTATCTAACTCAAGGCGTTTTGCAGGGCATTGGTCTTGCATTTATATCCATCCCAAGTATGAACATTATCCCACAATGGTTTTCTAGTGGTCCTGGTGGGAAAAGAAACTTGGCATTAGGCCTCACTGCAGCTGGTTCTGGTATCGGTGGTATCGTTTATAACATTGGTTTGCAATCGTTGAATTATAAGTGGTCACTAAGAACGCAATCTATTATGTGTTTTGTTTTAAACTTTGTTGCACTATGTTTGATTAAATCTAGAAACAAGCACATTAAGCCAGTTTTCAACATTTACGATAAGCAAATTTGGACTTGTTTTGGATTCCACTGTATGGTCTTTTGGCAAATGTTCACGTTATTTGGATACGTTGTTTTGATGTACAATCTCGGTGATTTTACTAGATCATTAGGTTATGATTCATCAAAAGGTTCCATTGTGGCAACTTGTATAGCCATTGGTACTATTTACGGTAGACCAACTATTGGATTCCTAGGTGATATTTGCGGTCCAGTCAACATCACCATTTTAATGTCAATGTTAGTTGGGATTCTATCGTTGGCCATGTGGATACCATGTCGTAACTTTGCTACAGCTGTTGCATTTGCATTATTGCAAGGTGCTATGATGGGAACCATTTGGGTCGTGTTAGCTTCTTTAGCTGTTAACATTACTGGCTTGAGAAAGATGGGGATTGTTATGGCCTCGTCATGGACTTTTATTGGTACCTTTGGCTTTATTTCCCCAATTTTAGGCATTGTGCTTAAAAGAGACGGTGAGATAAGTCCTAAGCAATACCAAGATGCAAGCATTTTTGTTGGAATGTGCTATATTGGAGCTGGATTATCATTAGTTTGTTTAAGAGGGTGGCTGATCGCTAGAGATACCGCATTTTTAGAATTGTCCAATGAGGATGGTGGTGACAATGAAGGAATTGGTGGATTGGCAAAACTTGACCTTGACGCTGCCAAATTGAGCATTAAAGTTAGGTTTATGGATGGTTTGAGAAGTATTCTCAGATTCAAATTACAAAAAATTTGAGCATTTATAGTTTTCTTTTTTTCCTTTTCTGATTACTTTTTAAATTAAGTAGTATATTGATTTTTCTTTTGCTTAAAATTGGGACAAACACAACATAGAACAAGATACTTACGTACCTACCACCAAAAGTAATGATTAAATTTATGTTCAGTTCTTTGATCTTTTGTTACTCGTAACTTAATTGACGAGACGAATGTGATGAGATCGTAAAAGATGGAATTATCTTGAACCTTTATTTGAAAAGTATATGATCGAAATACTTGTGATAACTGATACATAGGTTTTGATAGCAAATAAAGTTCTTCCTACCATCAATTTCAAACATCGCGAGTTGTCCATTTCTGTTCATTTAATTTTCAGGTGGATGTTTCAAATATTGGCATTTAATTTCATGTCTTTTCAAAGTGAACGAACTTCAAAAATATTTCAAAAAAAGCTCACATACTCACATAGGTGTAAGAAATATTTTGATGAACATTACTGAGGGTAACATGACTTGTATCTCGAGTCAATTTCATAATTGAAGTGTACACATCTTAATTTTGAAACAGTTAGTTAAAGCTTGAATCTCGTAATTTTTTTGAACTAGCTGTTCTTTCTTTCACAATTACCTTTTATGATAAATCGCTGTTTCCAAAGTCCAACACCCCACTCTCTTTTAATAATGCATTGAGCTTTGTTTTCATCTCTGAAGTTGGTCTTATATAATAGGTGTTTGCGTCTTCAAATGGAGATAAGCCGCTATATAGCAATTGGAATTCATCTTCTGGAACTTCTGCGATATTTTCAATCATCGAATTCTTAAATCTACTAAGACTGCCTTTAAAAGAATTAGGTATTTGTTAATTAGCGGCGTGTCTTTATATTTGATTGTTAATAGAAAACTTTGTTGCTCAGTTAGAATTTGTTTTCAACTTTTTATTGAATTATTTGGGTTGTGGAGGATGCCATTCGTGACACAAGCTGGTGATAAAGTTTGTTCAGCAAGTATTTTTGGTCATCCTCTGTTGTGCTTAACAAAGGGTAGTGGAATTGTTTCCAAACCAGATGTTTGACCAGTTTTATTTTGACGTGACTTAAGAGCCAACCTTAACCCTGTTTCAGATCAGGTTGACCTTTTGGTGGTTGTTGTTGTTGTTGTTGTATTGACATATTCCTCAGGCTATAATCAACAGCAACCATATCTCGTCTTCTTATTTTAATATCAGTTTTTGATCCATTGCGCCTAGCCATACTTTATGCATCTTCTTAACGTCTGTTGTAGATCTTATTGTAGGTATTGTCAAACCCTGTAACACTGAACGGTTTCGCTTTGTCGGTGACGAAGACCTCGATCACATGTTGATAATCACAGACTGACATTGGATCACATAAATCTGTTTGGCGTTTTGTTCAAATATAACAATAGTGGTTTGCTGGAGATTTATTTTGAAGTTCAGTTTTACCGTGGATGGGTTCCCGAAATCAACCTATTTCTTCTCATTTAAAACTTTGATAAGACTCCTGATCGTCCCAATAAAAAGCACAGCCACAGTATTGACGCAACACCGTCGCTGTCGACTAACAGAGCTCGGGTGTATATATATGTGGCGTCGCTTCTTTTTGCTGGTCATGTGATTTATAAGGAAAAAGCCAGAGTGTAGCACCGATTTTAAATGCTCGAAGCCTTAAACTTACTCCACAATTGGTTATACCAATTACTTAAAACCGTGTGGCTGTTACGTACTAGACATAACCATATCTAGATGCCCATCTTCCATTTTCTAAAATGCTATCAGTTTCGTAGATAAAGAGTTTCCAAAATTAGTGTTTACTAAACATAGTCTCGTCAAATTATTCAACAAGACAACGCCAAAATGCCTAACAAATCTACAAATAAACCAAATTTTTTGATAATTGTTGCTGATGATTTAGGTTTCACGGATTTGGAAGCCTTTGGTGGTGAAATCCATACTCCAAATTTAAAGAAGTTGGCTTCAACTGGTGTTAGATTCACTCAATTCCATACGGCGTCAGCCTGCTCACCAACCAGATCGATGTTATTTTCAGGAACGGATAACCATATTGCTGGTCTAGGTCAAATGTTTGAATTTTCATCAAGGTATCCTGATAAATTTGGTGGTAAACCTGGATACGAAGGTGTATTAAATGATAGAGTGGCTACCTTACCTCAAATTTTGCAAGATGGAGCTGGTTATTACACATTTATATCTGGGAAATGGCATCTAGGTTTACAGCCTGATGCATGGCCAATCAAAAGAGGTTTCGAAAAGTCGTTCACCTTATTACCTGGTGCAGGTAACCATTTTAAGTATTTTCCTACCGGCCCTGATGGCAAAACTCCAATTTCCTTTATGAGATCATTGTATGTCGAAGATGATAAAAACTTAGACGTTGACACATACTTACCAGAGGATTTCTACAGTTCTAACTTTTTCACTGACAAAGGGCTTGAATTCCTAACAAGTGATCAAAGGAATGGTAGACCATTCTTTGGTTGTTTAACTTATACTGCTCCACATTGGCCTTTCCAAGCACCAAGAGAGATTATCAACAAATACAAAGGTCGTTACGACGAAGGTCCCGCCATTTTACGTAAAGAGAGACTAGCTAGAGCTATTCAGTTAGGTATTGTTCCAGAAGGTGTCGAAGCTCATCAAGTTGAGACTCAAAGAGATAAACCTTGGTCTGAACTAACCAATGATGAAAAGAAACTTGAATCTAGAATTATGGAAATTTATGCTGCCATGGTGGAAGTTCTTGATACCAACATTGGCCGTGTTCTGAACAAACTTGAGGAAACCGGTGA
>PPKI02000053.1:0-86924 GCA_003707645.2 Ogataea trehalophila
AAAAAAAAAAAAAAAAAAAAAAAAAAAAAAAAAAAAAAAAAAAAAAAAAAAAAAAAAAAAAAAAAAAAAAAAAAAAAAAAAAAAAAAAAAAAAAAATACAAGTAGAAACAAAAAAAATAAAAATAAAAAATAAATAAAATATACATATATATATAACAGATAAAATAATATATATATATATATATAGTACAGACACTAGTAAGCCTTTAAAAATCCAAGCGCCAGGGCTACCGGATGTGATGATCTGATAGTTCTTTAAAACTCCTTGAAAATATTCATTTATTTAAAAATAAAAATTGATACTTTATTTGATAATTTTTCTATCTTAAACACAATGGATAAATAGGAACAATGTTGCTTTTCTAAGATTTCCAATCTTTTTCTTTATGTACTAATGCTTTAACCTTCCTATTTTGGCTTTTCTGTTCCAATCTTTACTTCTGTTGGTGACTAATTGTGGAAACTTTTGTGTCTCTTGATATTGTTCTACAGTTTCATCATGGTAGTCTTGCGTAGGATCTGTTCCTAACTTTTCATTATATTCTTTCTCTAGTAGTTCTCTTGATTCTTGTTCTTTAATTCTTGTTCTCTTGTTTCTTGTTTTTTTCAATCTTTGTTCTTTTAATTGCTCTCTTTGTTATTGTTCTAAAAGCTGATCAGGTTACACTTGCGCTGCATCGATTGCTCAGCTTTCTTTTTCTTCTTCTTGTGGTTTGTTCTCAACAAGTTTCTGATCGTCAGATTCGTGTGATACTATGAACAACTGTTCGAATAATTGATTAAACGCTATATTAAGGCGCGTACAAACGTGAAGCATTAAGTCCATACTGAACGTATAGATTGTGACCACTGTACGTTTGGTAAACATTAGTAACATTTGCACCAAAAACACTATCACCGAGCATATAATAGACTGCATCATCCATATCCAACAGGTCCGTCATCAGACCGTTGCTGCGCCATTGCATGTGGTGATGAGTCAGGTTAGCAAGATGCCCATATTTATAGAAATCAGAGTCGAAATCCATATCTGTGCTGTCACAAAGCATTAGCCCTTTTGAACTTGTTTTAATGCCGTCATGGTTAAACATACCAGCAAGACCTTCACCGGCTCCCACTGCGAGCCCTGAAATGCCTGCCACAAACACCATACTAGCCACTAACGCTATCACACAGGCAGCACCAGAAAATACATTTATGCCAGGTATCGCACTTATTGCGACGCATCCTTCTTGGTAAGCGAAAAGACCTCCATACACATCTAACCCTAAGTTAGCAAAGCCCACCCCAACCCGAGCAGCTGTAGATATCTTCCGCTTCTGCAAGTGTGTTAAGGCATCAGCGGTACTATTTATGATCGGTAACTGAGCAACATGTTCCAGTGCTGTCTCAAAGTCGACAGCTACGATATCCATTGTTAATACCGGCTCCTATGAAAATTGATACTATTACTGCTGGAATGAAAATTGATACGGTCTGTATTAGTCTAAGTCGTTGCTCGCTGGTATATCTGTCGGTGTCGGCACGGTCTATACGTCAATAGCTTTATTTTCTGATGACTCTAAATTTTCGGCGCTATGATAAAACTCTGTACTGAAATAACCTGCAGGTTGTTGCTTTTCTCTAATTTCAAATCTTTTTTTTCGGTCTCTATTTGAAATAGAAATTGGTATTCTTATCATGACCCTCTCTCTTAAGTAACAGGAGATGAAACCAAACAGTAAGTAGTAAAGGATACATAGGTATTTATATAATAAGAGACAGAGTGTTGAAGAATTTGTCGACAACTCAAAGATGGATATTTTATAAGGAATCGTATCGAATCGGATCTCTCTGATTCCAATGATGACAAATTATCTCAAAGGAGATTATACATGATAGAACCGAGTCTCCGAGTTTCCTAAAGTCCGAATTGGGAAGAAGTTTGAATGAAGTCAACCTCGTCTTAAGGAGTTAGAGTGTTGTCGGAGTTGTCAACAACTCAAGATGATTTCCTAATTAGGAAATCAAAACACTATTATTAGAATGAGGCAAACGCCATAGCGATTTTAATATAGAAAAATTACCAATGATGGATTCCATTGGTAACTCTGGTTTGTTGAGTCCAACTGATGTTAAGACACCCGATTTGCCAGCTGCAGATTTAAATGGTAAACCTGATCCATTCGTTAAAATTTATTTGAATTCAGAAGAAAAAGGGTGAAACTAAAACGATTAAGAAGAATTTGAATCCTGAAATCAATGAGGAGTTTGAACTATCAATTAATAATAGATGTAATTCGATAATCAGATTCAAGGCTCTTCATTAGGATTTAGGGTTATAACAAGATGATAAATTTGGTGAATACCAATTTAAGTTGGATCAATTGAATCCTTTCTCCGATAAATTTGAAGAAATAAGACTAGATTTGAAGGATGACGATAGTAATCCAGCTGAAGAACAATATGTTCAAATGGGTTTCACGGCGAATATCAAAACAATTATCTCAGCAGAAAAAGCAATTCCTGGCTCAGTGGCAGTCGACGGTGTTGGTAAATTGCTAAATAGGTCTTGGCGGGCCCATTAAAGCTCTTGGCGGGACCACTGAATGTCTTGGCGGACCCATCAAAGCTCTTGGCACGTATACTGGGCTTTTCAAAAGGAAAGACATGAATAAATAAATGAATTGAACAGTTATCAATTTTTTATTGCCGCTTACTAAAATCTAATTTTGTGGTTTGCTAATTATCTTTAGCATAGTGAGCTAAAAACTTGATAATCTGTAAAATTTTTTTCCTAAGATTTTAAAGAAGTCAGCTTTCGGATCTGGTGCATATAGACGATTGAACATCTGAGTAAGTATGAACGCTGCACTAAACCACTTCAAATAATCCCATTGGCCAAGAGTACATACTTATAATTATTTATCAGCACAACAAATTAATGGTTTAAGAAATTGGTTGTTCTAATATGATTTCCTATAATTAATGAAACAACCGGAAGCATAAATCAAATGACAACTATTCATTATAAAGGAAACATTGTAAACCAAATCTATAGTTGATCATCTCAAAATTGAGACAACAAATGTATTCAGTGTGAATGTAATAACACGTTTCAAGATTTGATAGTTTTCTCCGGTCGGATTTGCGAATTGTTTGTGTATAAGGTTTCGGTTCGTTAACATCGACAATTTTGAATAACGTTATACAAAAGTAAAGAGGTTCTAATTGGATTTAAATTTCAACTGATCTTTATACAATAGCAAAAAGTATTTATTATAACAAGGATGTGGAAAATACCAAAAAATCACAATAAGTACAACAAAAAGATAATATTTTTCAGCCATCAATCACCAACTAGCAGTAAGAAAATCTCGTCAGTTAAATTTTCGTAGCCATAACAAGTGAGGTGAGATATTAAAAAAGGCGGATAAACTCGAAGTTAATTGATTAAATCATATAGATTTCTAATAATTAATAAAAGCTGATTAATTATTTACAAACACTGTAAGACAGGTAGCTCAATATCGGGTAGGCTGCTTTCCCAATTATTTTTATAGTTTGTGGTTAGGATTTAATGAGAATTGAGCGTGAATCACTTTCATTATAAAGGGGAATTTCCAACGTAGTTAGTTTGATCTATTTTAGAAGCAGAGGATAACAGATTTTAAGAAAACAAAAATTGATAATCGATTTTACAACAAATAAAATACAAGATTATTAATACTCAGTAATCAAAGGAACGAGCTGTACACACCGTAATTCAAAATTACACCCATGGACACTATTCCTCAATTTGAAAACCAAACTCAAATACTCATGTTAACAGCGGATATCAGTGATAGACTTTTCGCACTCATACTTCTGGCTTTATTTATTCACTTATTAGCTTCAGTCTTTTCGAAATAATGCATCAAGTAAACAAAATAGGGGCCTTTTTCAAACGTGGTGCGACTATGGGATGAATATGGATAGCCATGGTAGATCTGGGAATTGCCACTTTCAGGGGCTTGTTTGCATATTTAGAATTGGTGCGTACTGAATCTCATCCCCGTTATCGGCCCTATCACGCATGCAGCATGCGTGATAGCTTGTGTAGGGTCTTGATAACTATTGGTGCGATCAATGCAGCAACAGCGGAGTTATAGACCTAAGTGGGACTAAGGGCGACGCTACTGTTTCAATTCCTGAGAGGAATCGTGGCACGACGTACTATTTGTCTAATTGCACCGAAAATGATCATCAGGTTAACCTCACAGAAAGGTTTGAATAGCGCTCTTTACCCCAGCGTGGGCTTGATGTACACCGACGGCGGTGCCCACCTGTTTGGTATTAATACTGCAACCATAGTGCAGGACATTAACTCAGACAATCTGTACGTGCAACACCGACAGATTGCTAGTAGGATTTTTACTTCGAATCCTCACATAGCCTCTGATAATGATACACTTACAAAGAGGTTCACAGTTAGTTGATGAGTATGGTAGTGGTTTTAATGGTAAGTACTTCTCTAATGGTGGAGGTTTTAAGGGCCAGTGGTGTCACGAATTTGGGAGTTCTACGTCAATACATCCGGTTAATGATTGGTCTACAATCAACGCACTAGTGAATAACCGGCGGAGGCGCAACTCACTCTTAATGTGGTTATTTCAGGTATACAACAACTGAAAGAGCGACACTCAAATCGCCTCGATTCAACTAGAGGGAGAGTCGGCCGGCTTTGGGATGAATAAAGAGTGGAGTGAACGGGCTATTTGTGGTTACCCAAAGCCATGGTTATCTGGAAGGTGAGAGGGTACAAGAATATGTTAAACTGAGCATAAATTAATACGTGTGCGCTAGAAAGAATTTAAAAAGAATTAAAAAAAATCCAGTAAAAAATTCAAAAAAAGAATGCGTGTATAGAAATGCTGATATAATAGTATGAACACATATAGAAATGTAAATATGAAATAGCTATGATACATCTAATATATAATATTTTATTCACGTACAAATACATAGCTCTTGATGGTTCTGATGTCATCAGATAGAACTAAGGAATATAAATCACTATATATAGTAATAGTCAGAGTTAGCGAAGTGTTGACAACTTAGGGGGAGGAATTGCGAGATTCAAAACAATGCTTATCCAATGAAAGAAGAAGAGCCTCTAATGAAAGGATAAGGAAAAGTAGAGATAATAAGGAAAAGTGGAGTCTCAAATAAAAGGGCGGTAAAAAGGGGGGTAGCAATGTTACAAGATTGTTCTCCCTATCAATTCCCGGAATCAAATGCTGAGTGGCTCAAAGTAATGAGTTAAGCTAATTCCCTGGTAGAGATTTCACTCCTCTTTATGCGACGGGTCGTCCTTTTGAGGAGACTTCGACGTCAGTTGAGACTATTTCCTAATTCGGACATTTGGATTCCGAATTCCCTTATTGAGAAATTCTCCAGGGTGTCGACAACTTCGTCGACATCTGACATTACAATATATAGTTGTTTATATTCATTACTGTTTAGAAAGATCCTCTATATCCTCTATTGATTTGGATAGAGGATCAACGAACAAAAATAGAACAAGATAGAACTAATGATATAGAAATAAAACGATATCAAATATATAAGAAATTGTCACAAGAAATAAAACAATACATTCAATAAAATAGTACATTCAATAAAATAATAAGAGTTCAAATAAATTCACAATAAAACGAACAGC
Source organism: Ogataea trehalophila (assembly GCA_003707645.2). Lineage (NCBI taxonomy): Eukaryota > Fungi > Ascomycota > Pichiomycetes > Pichiales > Pichiaceae > Ogataea > Ogataea trehalophila. The sequence continues at coordinate 5,684 of PPKI02000053.1, forward strand.
ATATCCAATTCATTATAATTGGTAGCACTGGTAGGTTTCAATTCATTCAACTGCAACATGTCAAATCGATTGGAACAAATCTTGAAAAACACTTTAGCCTTTTCTCTGATTTCTTCTAGTCTATCATCCATAGTCAACGTCTTTTCATCTATCTTGACATCATCAGATTTTTGTTCTTGCAAATCATTCTCATTTAACTCTATTGACTTTGGTTTCACGCCAACATTATCTGCTCTAACTAATGTTGACGTTTGTCATTTTTTGGGCAGAACTTCTTGATATGACCGTTCTTGCCACATTTATGACAAACATAATTCCTGAATTTAACATTCAGTCTGTCGATGTCCATTCCATCTGGATCCCTATGTGCTTGTAACCAATCAGCCGTTTTAGGACTGTTCTCTCTAAGCTTCCATGGTCAAATTTAAAACACTTCTTTCCTTTCCAGCAAATGATTTTGACGATCCATTCTGACTGGATGCTTCGATGATGGAATTTATTTCTAATGCTAATTCCACAGCAAATTCTAACGTTTCCGGCTTACTCAACATGACTCGTAACTTAGTCTTAGTCTTTAACCCTTCAACAAAATCGTCAATGGTTCCGCTGTCTTCGTCACGATAGCTTTCTGGCAACTGAGCTCTTAAGGTTTGGAACTTAGCAACATACTCAGAGATAGAACCTCTGTCTCAAACTTTTGTATTGTTTCTTTAGATCTGTTAACCAACCTGCTGGGATGAATCTTCTTTGGAATTTAACAACTAATTCACCATAAGTCAATAACGGATTTCTTTTAGCATCTCCATACCAGGCCAACGCCGCATCGAACAACTTTTCACCAAACAATTGAACTTTTCTTTCATCTTCCATAATCCCTTTACCTTCAATGTAGGCAGCAACTTTTGACAAGTAACCTCTTGCCTTACTAGCATTCACCTCACCGTAAAACTTTGGAATCTCTACAACCGAGTATTCCTTGTTGACTCTTTTGTCGACTGGAATGTCAGTTAATGTCTTCAAATTTTGTTCTAATTGATTTGACATGTTGCTGTTGAATAAATTGAAACCTACCAGTGCTACCAAATATAATGAATTGGATACACTATTCGTTTTGTCGTGAATTTGCTTTAATTCTTCGTTAAATTCTATGTTATTTATCTTGTTTTTACTCTTTTCAAAGATTATTGGAATTCTTTTCCAAGGGGAAAAAACTTCAACTATTTATAATGAAATATGAATCGCTAACAACTAACTACAAAACAATAAGAATAAGATTAAATTCGAGCGAAAGAATTTTCGAGAAACCAAAAGAGGAATCAACTTCGATTACCATTTTGAGCCACTCGGCGCCCGATTCCTTACAAAATACTGTAAGGTATCCATCCTACTTTCTCATCCTTACTATATTTAACTAACTGTTTTATTTATCTTCTATTTTGTTTCATTTTTGTTTCATCTCTTTTCTTTGTTTCATCTCTTATCTTTTGTTTCATTTTTTATATTTTATTTTACCACTTGTGAATTGTTTTCTTGCTATTTTATTATGTATATTTGTGTATTTCCCATATGGCCATTTAGATCCCTTTCCTATCGATTATAAGAAAGGGATCTAAATGGCCATATGGGAAATACACAAATATACATAATAAAATAACAAGAAAACAATTCAGAAGATAAGAGTTCAAACAAAGAGATAAGAGTTCAAACAAAGAGATAAGAGTTGCAACATAGAGATAAGAGTTTATCGAGGATTGAGAAAACATTATCTACCCATTCCTAGTATCCCTACCTCTTTCTGGGTATGAATAGCACAGCTTTCATCCAAGGTAGTTTAGTCATGGATAGCTCCTCGGAGTAATTTAAAATAGTATGAGCTACATACTAAGTGAGTTCGATGTTTAACACTTGTTCAAGGGTCTTAGCGACTAATTTTTGGAAACAATTGGATTTAATAAATGTAATCCAATTGAAATAGATTCTATAAGTTAATTATATAAAAGATAAAGACATCTCCTATTAAAATATCTACTTTTGATATATAAAACTCCCCTCCCCTCCCCTCCCCCCTTCTTCTAAAGAGATCAGATTATAATTTCTTCAGAAACAAGTGGGAATCTACAGATCTATTTATGCGATATTTCCATCTGGAATTTTAGTGACAGAATCGTCACTAGCTCGTATAACTTCGTATAGACTCTTTTATGACATTGTTATGGTTGTGGCTTATTTTATAAATACCACAAATTTGACTCAATTACAGAGAATCACACACTGAATAAAAGTGAGGTTCTGACATAATGAGTTGGCATGGAGGGAAAAAAAGAAAGGAGGTGCCTGCTCAGAGAGTAAGTGATAGGTTCAATCTCCCAAGTGATTGCAAAATTCTAGAATTTATCCCAAGTAGTACGGGATATAAGATTAAAAATTCAAGTAAAGTTGTTCACCGTTTTATAGTATGATCAGTGGATCGCCTTAAAAGATTTCCGTTCTAACGCTAACATTCTACGAAATGACTGTTGAAACCGGAAATCTTTTAAGGCGATCCACTGACTATATTCTTCCTGACTAAATGTTTCCCAATTCATGCCACTTAACTCTTAATATGTACGTGATGACTATTATCTAGAAGTATATGCTAGAGAGAATGCAAAGTTTTAGTAGATACCAGTAATTAGTTAATCACTATTGTATTACATAGTTAGTTTCCCAAAATCAATTAGGTAATTGAATACAGGCAGGCACTTCTAATTAGGTAAGCACAGGTGGCAACTTCCAACTACCGTGACGTTAAACCTTGCACAAACTTTGATCGGGAATATCAATGTACACCAAACTCAATCCAGTTGATCGACATAGTCGATACCCTCATACTGTCCCACCAAGCATATTTCAGTCCCATGAATAGGCAAGAGCATTTTGAAGCCTGTGCGAATGGTTGAATTTTAGAAAAAGTGAGACACATCTGAGAGAATCGAACTTTTTTTTACCCTTGGAGCCGTTCTGACACCAAAAATTCAAACAGTAGATATAAATTTGAAACCAAGTTTATTAGTTGTAGGACATTTCTTTAATGCAATTTATTATATAAAATTATACGGTTGTTATACAAATTATTTGAGATATCAATATTTTTTTTTTAGTGGTTGCAAACGGTTCAATGAGAATGATATTTAGGGGAAAACCGCACCCTTTCTTTTAATTGGCGTGAGGTGTGAATGTAAGAGAGATTTGATATCATTTACTCCCCAGATCAATCAGTACTGATTGATGATCTGTAGATAAACGGCTTGAAACATTGCGCTTTATAATCTACTATAAACTTAGAAAAAGTACAGAGGAGGAGAAAATGGCATAAAACAGTAAAACTAAGACAATAAATAGCAACAATCAGAAAGATATATAAGTTGAAAAAAGATAATGGTACCATTTTCAATTTAGTTAAAAAAACTATTAGCGAAACTATTCAATAGTTTGGTTTAAAAAAAAGCACACAGTTATCATCTTTAAAAACCGATGGATAATTACTTGAAAAAAATAATTGTAAGAATAGATCTCATAATAATCAAAAAACATGAACTTGTGATGAAGAAAACCCAAGTTTTTATTCTTATTTGCTTGATATAGGAAAACGCCATACATAGATTTACACAAATCCATCTGATTTATCAGTATTGCTGGTCTATCAGATCAAAAAAGGCACCACACATGTTTCATCTCTTTACTCAATATCGAAACAAATATATAAAAATCAGTAAATGGGGGATGATGATGAATGAATTGCATGGAGAATCAGGATAAAAGTCAAAAAAACTTGTTGTGCCGGTATTACACTATTTCCTGTGTCCCTAGCAATTCTCAAAAAAACAAAGTGTATTAGGTAATCAAGTATATTCCAAAAACACCCATAATTACTTACATTCTAATCTGCTTCAAATTTGTTTTAAAACAAACGGGTGGGGTGTTAAATGTTCGTTTATTTGAATTTCAAAACTGAAGTGATACATAATAATAAATGATTGGTTATTTGATCGTGTTAGATATTCAATATATTTATAACATTTAGCAATTTAAAGTGCCAAACACTTAATAAAGAGAATAACGCTGCCTATATACAAAAATGACGCCGCACACAGTGGCTCCTATTAACCACCGTTTATTTATTTACGTTTTTCCAAAAGAGGAAACTGCGGGATCTTTTCATCAGGAGGAAAAAACCACATTATTGATGATATACGGCTCGACTCTGTAATTTTTTTTTCTCCAAAGTGTGTGTTAGTGGAGAGGGAGGATGATAATGATAAAACAAGATTCTTTCAATGTCTTTTCTTGATCTCTTTTTCTTTCTGATACCCAATGAAAGGATCAAATGGAGAACTCATTCAACAAAATAGAAACAAATAGATTCCAAAAAAAGAACAAGATAGAAAACCCACTCTAGTCATGAAAACATTAAGACTGGATGACTTACAATCACAGGCAGATTTGAATGATATCAATAAATTGATCTTGAAATCCAAAAAAATTATAACGTTAACTGGAGCAGGTATCAGCTGCAATGCTGGTATACCCGATTTCAGAAGTACTAATGGGTTATACAATTCAATTAAAAATGAAGGTACGATAAAGGGTAAAGATTTATTTGATATTTCATTGTTCAGAAAGGATTCCACAATTAGAGTTTTTTGTAAATTTATGGAAAATTTATACTCCAAGATATGTGAAGCTAAACCAACGAAAACACATCAATTTTTAAGTATTTTAAGAAACGAGAAGAAGTTGATTAAATGTTATACACAAAACATCGATGGATTAGAGAGACAATGTGGGTTGAAAACAGGTCTTGAGGCTGATAATAAATGGAAAGAGTTGGACGTTATTCAATTGCATGGGGATTTGAATAAATTGAGTTGTACAAATTGTTTTAGTAAATTCGATTGGAATTTAACGGATAAATCTATTTTGAAAAACGGAGAATTACCGGAATGTTCTAAATGTTTGAACAATTTTAGAACAAAAGAGAATCTAGGTAAAAGATTGGCAAGTTTATCAATTGGTAACCTTAGACCCAACATTGTTTTATACGGTGAAAATCATCCATATTCAGAGATTATTGCCAAAGGTTTGAATTCGGATCTGAATAAGAATCCAAATTTGCTGATTATTTTTGGAACTTCATTAAAAGTTGATGGTGTTAAAAAATTAGTCAAGAATCTAAGCAAGAAAATCCATGAAAAACCAGATGGGTTAATCATTTTGATCAATAACTGTGAAATCAGTAAAAGTTCATGGGAGAACGTTATTGATTATCAAATCAAATCAGATTGTGATGATTGGTGTGATTATTTGAAATCTAATATACCCAATTTGTTTAAATCTGAAAATGATAAATTGATTGAGAATTCAATGTATGTTACACCTCCTACGACACCAAGGAAAATGAACAAACAGCACCAACTACAACAGGCAATAGTATCAACCACTCCATCAAATAATGGGAAAGGTCGAAACAAAAACGATATATTGAGTTTGTTTGATGATAAAGTTAAAATTTTCAATGATATAGTGGAATATGAATCACCTGAATTCACACCATTGAAAAAAATGCTACAAGAATTGAATCCATTATTAGTATCATCATCGTCACCACCACCACAAGTTCATACAGAAAAGAGAAGTTTAGAATTAAAAGATGTTTCAATGAATAGATTGAACACGAATATTTTTAAAAAGAGAAAATCATCAAAGGATAATGATAACGATACATATCAAATGATAATGAGAATGATACCACAAATTGATAACGAATAGAAGAGGAAAAGATTTCAACTTCAACAGAAAAAAAAAAAGCATATAATCTTCATAGAAGAATGAAAATGTATTCATTGATTTGCTGAAGTGGGTAAATTGTAATTTTACTTATTATATATAATGATTAGATTTTTTTTTTCTTTTTTTTTGATATGTGTATTCTTTCAATGATATATGAAAAACGAATATGACTGAACTATATGATGATGATGATGCCTTTCCTTTATTATGAAGAGGTATATCTAGTTACAATAATAGTACAGCTCACTTTTCATGGCAGTGCAATACAGGAACTAATTTTTTTCTTTTCAAAATCGTCATTCCTTGATTATCTTTACGCATTGAGTTTGTACATATATATATATATATGTATGTATCTCGGAATAGATAGGTTTATACTCCACCTTTCTTTCAAACAAACACACATTAGAACTTTTGATAGGTAAAGTGAAGTGCTCTTCTTACAAAATGTCAACGAATAATAACAACACAGCCCCAACAATATCCCAAGCACAACAACAAATCAACAGTAAGATTCAATACGAATACAATTTGATTCATTCAACGATAAATTTCCCAATTTTACAAAACAAAATAACAACCAGGTTTTTCAAAACTGCGGAGAAACATGGAGTTTTGTTGCCTGAACAAATAGCAATAACAACAGCAAACGATAAAGAGAAATTATTGCCACATCCAAATGGGAAGTCAGTAGACATTTTAAACAATACATCAGGATCAGGATCAGGATCAGGGTTGATGTTTTGTAAGAAATGTTCGAGTTTGCTAATACCTGGGTTAACAGTGAGTATTAGAATCAAATTCAGTGGTAAGAAAAACAAGAATAATTATAGAGAGAAATACATGCAATATAAATGTTTGCAGTGTCAATGTTCAATCAATTTTAAGAATAATCATTTGATACAGTTCAATAGAGATTTGGAAGGTAAGCAAAAAACAATATTTGAAAGTAACTTGAATTTCAAAGAATGTAATAAAAATGAGAATTCAATACAGTCATCATCATCAATGAAATCAGCAAGTTTAAAATTGAATAAGAATGAGAATGGGAATGGGAATGGGAATACAGGTAGTACTAGTGGTTGTACTGGTAATGCGATAGGAGGTTCTAGTGTTAATAAATCAAGTAAGAATAGATCTAAAAAGAGGAAACAAATGAACAATTTATCAAATTTGTTAAACGAAAAGAAAAAGAAACAGGAAAGTGAGAACAAAGAGATTGATTTATTTGATTTTATGAAACTATGAATAAAGAAAAGTATTTTTGTTTTAAAAGTGTTACAACTTTAATATCATGATGATGATGTATTTTTAGCTATTAGACGGAAAGATTATACGATGGTGTAAAATGTAACTGATTAATGAATGTGATTCTAGAAAAGGTTCAAATAAACGAATGTAAATGATGTGACATGATGTACCCCGGTGTTAACACCAATTAAAAGAAAAGGGAGTTTAGATAGGTAAAAATGTAAGAATAAACAACGCAAATAAACGAAAGCATCATTCATTCAGTTATTTCGATTATTATTATTATTCTTTGATTTGTGGAATGGAGCGGGGTTGGTGGTGGGGGGGGATAGGAATGGAGAAAGGTGATGGTTGATAGAGTGATAATAATAATAAAGGTATCAACCATCATTCATCTATTAATATCTAATTAACATTCCACTTTTCAAATTGTTCTTTTTTTTCTTATTTTTCTTTTTACCCCCGGGTGGTGATTAATTAATAGTTGAAAAAAATACAAAGATTACTTAATTTCATTCTCAGTCTCTCGTGTGAGTGAAGTGTGCGTGTGTGTGAATATGTGTATGTGCATGTAATTATGTGAACGAGTTCTTCTTACAATTAAAATGATTCTTATTAGATAATATTAATATTTAGAGTGTACGTGAACGGCAAAAAGTTAAAGCCATTACTAAAGAGTCGATCAATCAATCAATCAATCAATCAATCCAAGGTATTAATTAATGTATTTTATTACATATAAAGTGAAGAAAAAGTCGGGCCGACTAAAATCTATGTTTTTTTTTTGACACATACACACAATTTGTGTTTACTACAACTTTATTACCTAAAAAGGGCTTTTCCATATATAATATATAATATATAGGGCTGTATTGTGTGTACTATTTACATCATAATAAGATGTATGTATATGTATGTATGTATGTATGCACACGTAAACGTATATATATAGACACGTACACGGTATACACACCTTGAAAACAGTTACTTTATTAAAGGGATCAAGCGATATACGAACAAGCAGAACAATAACCAAACCGGCTTTTATAAATATCGCTCGGATCGAAATTTTCAGCTGTTTTTGTTTGTCTGTTTGTTTGTTTACAAGACACAAAGAACCGACTTTATCTTGTATAGTTCATAATATTATATGTTATACTTAGTTTATACATGATAATACTTTTCAAATGTTTACTATAAGCTGATCACCTCAATCGGATCAGTTAAAAACAACAACTAACTTTTGAATCCTATAAATAAATAATTAAACAAATAAACACCGGATCGGTTTTAAAACATCTAAAATTGGTCTTAATACCATCGCGAGGGTTTTTAATGATGATTACAACAATTATTGTAAAGTAGTTTAGAATGATTACATGAATTAACAGGTATGGTATGACATAATCCTATCAATCTAATCCGGAACTTGAAGGGTACTTACTTACTTTATTTAACTGCTTAAACTTACTTTGCTATTGTAATAAGTGTATGAAGAAGAGTCAGCTGGAAGGTTTACGAAATCCGGACGGAACAGAGCGGGAGAGAGGCAAATTAGAGGGACAGGGTATGATGGATGTGTAATTTTTAAAGCGAGTTTTTTTTTTATAAACGAATGAATGAATAATCAAATCAAGTAAAGGAGATTGGCTGGGGAAACAATAGAAAATGCGAGGATGTTTTGTTTTTATGTGTTTCATTTGCGAGCGAGAAAGCGATGGAAGAGAGGAGGGTGAGGCAAATAAGAAAGAGAATCAACACGGGGTGCACCGGGAAGAGATAGAAGAATAAGCAAAGCTATATAATATAGGTAGTTAAGGTTGTTTGTGTTTAGCTAATGGGAAATTGCGGATAGGAGGGATGAAGATGGAAGAAGGTTTGGAAAGGAAAGGAAAGGAAAGGGAAAGACGGGGTGGGGTATATTAGCTGGGGGAGGGACTGGAGGGGAAGGGGGAAGAAAAAGGAAGAGGGGGGGGCGTCATAATAGTAAAAAAAAAAATACTATAAACAATTTATAGAACAATAGAGTAAACGCATAAAAACAATAGGTTGTTAATAATAATAACAAAAGTTTTAGTACTACTTAATTATTCAAAAAAAGATCCCGATCTGGTACGGCGGTGGAAGTGGAACTTTTTTTTTGATTGGCAATTTTTTTTCTTCCCTTCGTCTCTTTTTGTGATTCTTTTCTTCCAGTCTCTGGTTGGCTTTGAATATTTGTTTTATATAGGCTGCTCTTTCTCGATCCTCCTTGACTTTTTTTGTGTCTTTGTTTCGTTGAAATAAGAATATTCACTTATATAGCATTTTTCATTCAAAAGATCTTTTTATCTTTAAAGCAACATTATACAATTGATATTGATTGATTCAACTAATTAAACCTTCTTTTTGCTTTTTGCTTTTTCACTTTGCTTTCCTCCTTCTTGCCTTGTAATCATATCATATAATCATATAATCATTCTCTTTTTAATAATGTGCCTCATGCTCTTTCATCATGTCTACTAAACATATACCCAACTCATCCTCTGCAACAGCACATACAGCAACAACAGCACATCATTACAATCTTCATCATGTCAATTCAACAAACGGAATACCCATTCAAAAACAACAACAACAACAACAACAACCACTTCCAATTAAGATCAAAACAAGTAAAAAATGGGTTTTACCACCAAGACCAAAACCAGGCCGTAAACCTTCTCAATCTGTATCTTCATCTTCCAACAATGCAAACTCTCCAGTTTCCCCATCACATACACCCTCCTCCTCTTGTTCAATAAATAAAGATTCTCCACATTCAACATCTTGTTCAATTAGAAAAAAATTGAAAGCGTCATGTTCTTCAATAACTGGTGGTTCATCATTGAAACCTTGTTCTAAGACCAAATTGAAATCTTTGTCCTTGTCACCTTCTCTTTCACCTTCGCCCATTGAATCGTTGTCATTGTCATCTCCACATCATCATCAAACTACAATATCTCCAAATTCTCATTATTCTGATACATTGATCGAATCACCAACAAACAACACATTCCCTTCTCCAATATCGTCACCAATATTAGAAACCAACACCAATAATAACGATGGCACTTCTGATACTTCATTGGACGAAGCAATGATTCTAAATAATCCAATTAAGAAGGAAATCTTGAAAATTAATGAAGAAAATTACTATTTGAAATTGCAAGTTATTAAATTAGTTTCTGATTTGAAAAATTTAAAGAAAACTAATACGACTAATGCTGATGTTGTTAGTGTTAGACAAGAAGAAGTTGATCCCAAACAAATTATTGGTCCTTCTACTTCAACAATTAACGAAAAAAAGAGAAGCCATGATGATGATATTAACGATTTGATTCTATCATTGATTGATTTGAACCATTCACAACAGATACAATCAACTCCATCTTCTCCCGCACCTGCACTCACAAATACCGCCAATGATAATGATAGTAACATCACCGTCACCACTATCATTGATCACGATACAGAGACAATAACAGGTGGTGATTGCGAAGATAACTTGGATTTTGAAGAAGAATTCGATTTATTGACCAATGAATCCACCACTCCAATTGATGACATTAACAACACCAACATTACCAACAGCATCCACCATACCATTAAAAAGGATGAAATGTTGAGTTTGATTAAAACCAATGAAACTATAGATTCATGCATAAGTAGTTCTTCATCAACGTTAATAAACAACTCTACAGATGACAACCATTATTATCTACCGGAGAAGAAACAATTCCAGTTATTAAACATTCCAAATACAAATTCAAATATTGAATTGTCCTCTTCTTTATCTTCACCAACAACCAATATAAGTATATTCAACGATACCAATAACGGTAATGGGAGCAGCAATTCAATATTCAAACTGACGTTTGAATCGAAATTGAATGAAAGTATTAATGATGCTAGCAATCTAACAGATTTGGATGATTTATACGAGAAGGATTACTATGAATTTACAAGCAGCATGAACAACAACAACAACAACAATAATGAAACTAATGAAATTAATAATGAAAAAGGCATAACAACAGGCATTTCAAATGATTGGAATACTACTACTAATCATGATGGTAAGAAACTTACTAAAAATATTAACAAGATTCAAAATGATGTCAATAACGAATTTGAAAAATTTATCAATGGTGAATTATATTGAAGAGAAACACAAAAAAAGAAAAAAAGATAAACACTATACACAAAAGAAAAAAAAAAAGACCAAAAAAAAGTTTATATATGTAAATACTGTATATATACTATTTATTTATGATTGATTTCTGTTTTTTTCTTTGAATTTAAAATAAAAAAAAAGATAAAATAAAGAAAGCATTAAAGTTAAAAGTTATTCGTGTATAGAAATCGTGTATAGAAATCATTAGTCTAGATTAAAGGTATATATATAGATATACGATATACAGCAGCACAGCCACATAATCCTATCTCTTTATAAAAAAAGGATTATTTTCCTCTTTTATGCTAAAGGGACACACCTTAACACCACTTTAACACTACCCACGTGCTTTTTTTTTTTGCTTCTATCATTATTATAAATAAAAAATGTATGATGGCATTAAAATTGGTTAATTCACACGGCTGTGAAAGAGAAGGCATTTAAAGATGCTTCTTTTTTCTGTCTCGTTTTCAATGGAAATGCTTCAAAAGGAGCTGGAGCTAATAAAATGGAATCAAATTAATTGGTTTTTCAAACCACATGTTGTGAATTGTTTTTTTCCAACATTTCAAACAAGACGCTATATAGAATTGTCCATTCTGTTAATTGAAAAATTTTAACACCTTTTATTCCCACTTAATGTTTATATATAATTGAATGAATTTTCTATTGAGTCGTGCACAGCCATAGAAAATTTATAACCTTTTGATATAAATATATATATATATATATATTATATTATTTATATAAAAGAAAGAAACAAAGACTATATAGAGCTTCTTTATAGTTCAAACTTTGGTTCCTTCTCTTTTCTAATAAATTATTTATTCATCATACAAAGTATAGTTTTTAAAACAATTACTTGTCATTGATTGATTAATCAATTTAAACTATAAAACCAATCGATCGATTAATTATAACCAACAATGTATGTATTGTTTATTCATTAAAATATAATTCCCGAATACACTTTTGAGACTAACTAAACTGAAAAAAAAAACACCCAACCAATTGTGGTGGTGCAAATATTTCATTTTATTTTAGGAAGTTTGGTAAATATTTGGCAGCAAGGCAACTTGAATTACCCGAATATGCTGATAATTTCATCAACTACAAAGCTTTGAAAAAACTCATCAATGCATTGATTGCGAATAAATCAAACAATAATCAATCGTTACAAGATAAAAAAGGTTCATTTTTTTTCAGATTGGAAAGAGAATTGGAAAAAGTTAACACTTTTTACCTTGAAAAAGAAGCCGAATTGAAATTTAGATTGGACATCTTGCTAGAAAAAAAAAATAAAGCTTTAAGAGATGGGAGATTGGATAACATCAATAAAAATTCAATTGCGTTTGTTTCACTATACGATGGGTTCAAGAAATTCACCAAAGATTTGGATAGATTAGAACAATTTGTTGAATTGAATGAAACTGGGTTCACCAAAGTGTTGAAAAAATGGGACAAGAGATCAAAATCAAGAACAAAAGAGTTGTATTTATCAACTGCTGTCAACGTCCAGCCCGTTTTCCATAGAGATGAAATCATTGAATTGAGTGATTTGGTGGCTAACAATTTAATGGAATTGGAATCAAAAGTGGAAGGTGGTGATGGATTCATTAGATATAAGAAAAACAATGATGGTACTGGAAGCAGTGGCAACGACAGTATCAACAACACGAACAACAACACTAATATTGATATTCACAACGAAGAAACAGGGGGAGCGGAATTAAATCTAACAAAAGGCGATAGAGAATCTGATGAACTATATAACGATTTCTACGAAATCACAACACAAAATGCAAACGTGTCTAAAGTTGATCAATCAAACAGTTTGAAAGAATGGTCAAATCAAGTACTTTCCAAATTATCACCAGATTCGAAAAAATTCACACTATCAAAAGTTTTCATGCTACTAATTTCAAATCCACAGATACCTGATCATTCATTAGAAAACTACTACGACATTTTCCAGGATTATATTGATTTGAATCTAATCGATGATTTAAACGGTAGATCGTGTTTACACGAAGCTTCATCTTGTAAAACAGGTAGAAATTCAATCGTGGAATTATGTTTAAAATCAAATATAGATGTCAATTTAAAAGATATTACTGGTAAAACTTGTTTGCATTACATAACTGAAATTGGTAGAGATGATTTGTTGCTTTTAATTTTGCAAAATTCTTCAAACATCAAAAATTTAGATTCAATGGACAACGAATCGATATCTCCTTTACTAATGGCCATCATTCATAACCACGTTTCAATTGTTGATATTTTACTAGAGTACGGTTCAAATGGATTCCCATTACAAGATGATTTGAAACCCAAATATTTGCCGTTAAACGTTGCCTGTAAAACAGGTAACATTAAAATTGTCCAATTACTACTATCCAAATTCTTCACACCTGAAGATGCCAAATTGAAAAGATTGTTAACTAAATCGTTCCAAAGTAATGCCGAAGGTTTATTACCTTTACACATTGTTGCATCGTCAGGACATGACCATTTAATACCACTATTATTGAAGTATGGTGCCGATATCAATCAACTTGATAAATTAAATAAATGGTCCCCAATTTTTTATAGTGTCACTAAAGGTTTCCAATCAACAACTAAAAAATTAATTGAGAATAATGCCGATTTCAATTTAAAAGATGAAGATGGGTTCAACCCACTCTATTATGCCATATGGGAAGGTAACGTTGAAGTGTTGAACGTTTTAATCGAATCAATTGAAGAGGAAAAGAAAAGACAGAAATTATTGGCCCCTCCTCCACCACCTTCTCCTCCTCCATCAGCACAGCTGATCCCACCAAAGGCTCCACAATTGAAATTTGTTAAAGCTGCTGCTGATCCAATGATTATGGGATTGCTTGATAATTCCAATATCGATATGATACCCGATCTATCGTTACCGCCTCCAATCATACCATTAAGAAAGTATGGCCATAATTTCTTGGAAAAGAAAATTTTCTTGAAACTATCTTTTTATACAAACAGAAATTCAATCAAATTGAATTCGGATACTTTCTTAACTTCAATTCCAGGTAGAATAACAATCAGTTGTGATAAAAACGATTTAATACCGAGAAATTTGCTGCTACCAATATTAGATAATGAGAAATCAATAACTTTCCAAACTGATTCGTTTGACGATTTTTTGATCGATTTTGAATTGTTCCCAACTTTTGGTACTAGATTAATTGCGAAATCTACTCTATCATCGGCACTGTTTGCCAACTCTTTCCCTGGTGTTGGATCCAAATTGAACGGAGATTTAGAATTGGCCTTGTACGATGTCAGATTGAGAAATATTGGTTCTATGAAGTTCAACTATGAAATTGTTTATCCATATTCAGGACTACCATTAGAAATCTCAATGTATGACACTTATTGGAAGTCGTCATCAGCTGCAGCGGCCGCCAAAACTACCACCACAACAGTGAAATCAATTTCTTTTGTTACTGCATCATCTTTAAGTGGAGAATATTTCCGTATTAAAGTTTGCCTGTTAAGTGATGGTACACCTGTTGTTTGTCCAAATTGGGAAGTCAATTTCAATGGCATCTTGCTACCAATTTGTACTTTCAATTATAATGAATTGAAATCCTTATTGTATAATAATTACAATCATCAATTTGAACACGAGAATTTATTGAATCAATTGAAGAGTTTAAATTTGAAAGATTCAAATTGTAAGCAAAATTTCGAAGATTTATTGAATAAACTATATTTACCACTATCGACTTTCTTAGAGTTGATTTCAATTGAAATCTCAATAAATATTGAGATTTTCTATCCATCAATCTATGAATTTGAATACTTTAATATGAAATACTATTCAGTCTCATCAAACAGATTAATTTCCAAATGTAAAGAATTTGATTTAAATCCATTGACAAACAACATACTGAACAACTTCATTGATTTGATCTTAAACGATGTGTTTTCTCATGTTAGAAATCTAAGATTAACAAACAACAACAGATCATTGATTCTATCCTCCGATAATTCAACAGTTTGTACGATTTTGAATTGGAAACAACCAAATTATCCAGTTTTCTACAACTTGAATGGTTTGAAATATTCCAAAAGTTCAAATAAATTCATTTCATGTACTTCAAACGGTTTCAAGATATTAAATGAAAAACAAAACACGTTGAATAACAGTCAAACCAAGAATACAAATAACAATTTGAATTTGAATATCAATAATATAGATTCTATAAATAAAGAATCAACAGAATATTTAAACGATTTGGAATTCCAAGATAAGCTAACAAGATCAATTAAATTAAGCGTTAATTTTGCAACTTCGAATAATTTATTGGGTATCATAGTTCCAAACGTTATTTTGAAAATATGTCCAGATTTAGTTAAATCGATTAGGTTAAAAGGTTTAATTTTGATAGCATCAAAGGACAACAAACCAACATGTTGCAACAACAACGATTCAATAACAATAGCAGCAGCAAATGAAGACTACCAGCAAGAAGGTGGTGGAGAAGAAGATTGTCAAGCTGATGGTGATAAACACAGTGAAGACTGTTTGAAAAACGATAAGAATGCATGTGGTGATGGTAAAAATGACAATGATGATAAAGATGGGGATATAGTGATGTTGAATTATAATGACGATGACGGCGATAGCGATGATATTGATGTTAATGGGTTGAGATTCAATGATATTTTAAGCTTTAAAGACACGATTGATATGTGATAAACTAAAAAGGGTAAGATTTGTAATAGGTTAAGTTTTTTTTCTCTTTACATGATAGAAGATTTATGTGTAGTAATAGTATACTTTTTTTTTCTAGAGATAACGTTGTATACAACGGAGTGATTTTACCTAATGAATTAAAAGAGAACGCAACTGACATTTAAGAATAATGTTCATGTATATATATATAAGGAAGGCTGTCATCATCATCCTCACTCATACCCATTCCCTCCCTCCATCCCACCGACTTTGAAGTTATTTTCTAATAAGGGTTTCAGCGTTTGCTTTACTGTAATAAAGGAGGTTTTTTGTATCATTCTTCCAATACTCAGGGGTAATACTGTTGCTAACGAACTAGTGACTGGATTGCTTGTCTTTTGGAACAATATACTTTATCATGAATATAGATAGCAAATAATTAAATATTGGTTTATCTTTTTTTTCACTTGTTTCAATGAGCCAACATATAAAGACATCTCTATCTTCTTTTTTATTCATCCCATTTTTTTCTTATTTAAAGATATACATTTCTTAATCATAATGACACCAGCCGCCTGGGTAGTTAAATCGTGGCGTAATTATGATAGGTTATTTGACTCATGTGAATCATCCTTTTTATGTTTTTGACATAAATAAAGAATGTTGATTGATTGATTGATTGACTTACCAGTAACAGTAAACTACTGATATATTTTGAACCACTTTACAAATTGTAATGTATGATACCGTTACAATAATATGAAAAATTCGAATCCCCACGTATGGAAACATACAAACACATTGAAAACAAACACAAGGCCCGGCCGGAGTTTGACTCTGATATTTAAAGCTTGAATCATCTGATTCACACAGCCTTTTAAATTTTTTTTTCTTACTCAACTAACAACCAGTGAAGTATAAGAGATAACAAATCTCGGTCTATAAATAAAAAATATACAAAATGATATAACCTTGACTTTGCTTACCCAAACGTTTTGTCTCTTTATCATAGATCATTAATTTTATAGTTAATTTATAAATAAATACACATACAAACACGATGAATAAACCAGTGTCTTGCAATGACCCGGAAAATAATGATCCAATGGCTAATCATATCCCTGCAATTACAGGTACAATCCTACCCCACCCAAATCCACTTTTCCATTTTCCCCAATTACTGTCACCCTATAAAGCTGCATTAATATCATTTGCCTCTTCGACAGTGTCAACATCACTTGGTTTCCCACTAGACTCTTTGAAAACAAGAATGCAAACCTATCATTTCACGAATTCCTATGATTGTTTGAAATCTACAATCCGTCAAGAAGGTGTGATAGGTTTATTTAGAGGTTTATCAGCACCTTTAATTTCAGCTTCTTGTGCAAGATCGTTCGGTGTTAGTATGTACACCCATGCAAAACCATATGTAACAGTGGTCGGTCATTCCCTTTGGGGTAACTCACCAATTGTGAAAAGAAGACCCCTGTCAGAAACAGTTGATGCAAAACAACAAAACTTCGATAAGGCTTTAAATAACATCCCAGCTGCTTTGATAACCGGTTGGATATCTGGGTGTATGGTTAGTTGTTTTGCGTGTCCTTTTGAATTAACCAAAATATTCTCTCAAATCCTTTTATTAGCTGATAGCTCAAATCATAAAAATACAGTTGCAACTGTCACTGCAACAAAGAACAGCAAGCTACCAATTGGTATAGTTCAAGTTGCTAGGAATATAGTTAAACATCAAGGTTATTCAGGATTATACGCAGGTTTTAGATATCACCTTTTAAGAGATAGTTTAGCATCGGGTATGTTTTATGGTTCCTATGAAACCGTCAAACTGATAATCAAATCTGAAAATGAACGATTTTTTGATGAAAACGATTGGCGTAAAAAATCAATCGATTTGTTTTCTATCCCAATGGCTGGAGCATTTGCCGGTACTTTTGCCTGTGTTGCTGTTTATCCAATAGATACTATCAAATCTCAATATCAAAGGGATGTTGTCGGTAATATTTTAAAATCAATGGAGAGTGGTGATACTTTGGGGGGAAAGAGAGTTACTGCTAAACATCCAAGCTTCATTTCAATCTTGAGTAGGCTGCCAACTAGAGAAATGTATAAAGGTATAGGCCCTAGTGCTTTTAGAAGTATGACTACAACAGTTATATTCTTCAGTATTTTTGAATATTTAATGAACAATGTATCTTAGGATAAATATATATATATATATATATATTTATAGATACATTTTTTTGCATGTATATAGGCTTCCTTTTTTTATATATATCTTTTGTAACGATTACAGTGTAGTGTTTGTTCAGTTACATACAAATTGGTAAGCAAATAACCACAGAAACAGTGTCGTAACAAAATAGTCTTAAATCAACACCATCAATCGACGCAAGGGGGAGGGGGTGCGACGATTCTGATATCCAAAATCCCACACACAAAAATGAAAACACTCAACTATTATAAAACTGAAATTCGTTTAAAACAGTTCAATTTATTTGACTTTGAAGGGGTCATCTTTGAAGGAAGATAGAAACAAGTTAAGATACACATATCATATCCGCATATATTTTATATCTCTATTGATTTTTATAACTATACACATACCTTTACCAATATATACACTAACATCTAAACCCATATTTGTGCACACCAACTTTACAAGGACTTTAATTACCCGCATTCCATCTTAAAACTATTAATTAATTCATCATCACCTTTATCAAAATAATACAAAAAGTCAACCATATAAGATGATCCCAATACCCATAATATCCATCCTGATACTGATACTATCGTTTATAAATCCATCATATTCGGCGTTTGTGCGATCTTCTGGATGCTCAACAGGTTCGTCAGCTACATACAACGAAACAAAATTTCAATTCACAAATTTTTTAACGAATGTTTCATATGATAAAGATATTGGATTGATGGAATTTCAATTGCGTGCTTTTGCACTACAAAATGTTACCGATGTGAATTCTACGACTAATATGTTCACAACCATGCACTTAATTTTGAAATATGTTGATGAAATTGTCGTTGATGACTATTACAGATTGTGCGAATACGCTGAAGTTGACCATTCAACCCAATACCTTGTTCAAGATGGGGTTTTCCAAGGTATTTCTTCAAATTCAAATATTGCTACAGCTTCTTTGAATACAACTTCACCAAAAATATCAACTTCATCTAAATCCAACGAGCATTCAACTACAACTTCAAAGCATTATACTGTGTCCACGTTCAACTCGAGTCGAATAACAACAATAACATCCTTAACGTCCATACCCTTACAGACAAGTAGCGGATATCGGCTTTCTACTAAACTAATAACAAGCACGGTATGGAGCAATAACACTGTTGTAGTGATAAATGGTGAAGATGATGATGACGAAACAGATGACCTTCCTCCAGACCCGGATTTTGTTCCGATTGGTATTCAAAAAAGAGATTCAATAACAGCTACTGATAATACACAAACAATTGATGTTCCACAAGTGCATTCATCTGATGTGGGACCACCCATAACAACGGGAATCGTCTCCGAATCTAACAGGAGCAACTTGGGCACTTGCCCAATTTACAAAGATAATGAAATTATTATTACGTTCCCTATATTGCTTCAAGAAAGGTCTGCATTTGGTTCCTATCATCTTCAAGTCATTTTAATTGCTGCCGATACAGATCATACAGTTATTGGATGTACCGGGTCTTATGTTAGTACCACCCAAAATGATTCATTACCTAGATTCTTAACGTATTTTTCTGCTTCTCTACTTGGCTTGATCTTTGCCAGCAATCTGTTGAGTTTGGTTCTCTCACCATACCAAGATTCAGATGATCCATTTTTATTCAGTGCTTCAGTTATCTGCAATGCTCCTTTATTGAACCAAGTCAGCCCAAGTTACGTTGATTTTATTCATTATATGCAGTATGTTTTCTTCATGGCTGGATTGAATCTACAATATCCTGGATTTTTCCCACCTTTAATTTCCTCAATTAGATGGTTTGCATTTCTGGATGTCAAGAATGGAACTTCCTCTAAGTCAGTTAATAATGTTTATCAAACAATATATACAGCTGGCTTGAAGGCAATTAGCAATTGGACAGGAGAAGATTTAGCAGCCCACAACTGGAAAGTTTTTTTAATCAATATATCTATCTATATTTCAATTTCAATCTTGGTTTATCAAGTTGTACTTTCATTATTAACTGTTGCTAAAATCAAAGAGAGAAGACCGACTTTAAAGAAGTATACGAAAAATGTCCTTATGTGTTGTTTATCGTTGATTATATCTTGTTATTTGAAAGATGGTTTTATACCATTTTTAGTCCATGTTTTATATTTATTAACCACTGTTCAAAGCAATCCTTATGGCGGTCCATCATATCCAACGTATCATATTTGGAGTATTGCTACATCTTCTCTTTTCCTAACAATGTTCGTTGCTTTATTGACGTATTACATCGTGAGATTTTTAATCACAAAGAGGGGCAGAGAAATGATGTACAAATCTTTGAATGTGATTTTAGTTTGGAGTTGGTTGTATGCAGTTTTCAAAACAAATAGAGTTTCATTCATTGTGATTGACTACTTGGAGATGATTCTATTTTGTGTCTCAATTGGATGTTTACAATTGAATGGTACTGCTCAAATTTCGATCATCATTATTAGTCAAATCATCTATTTGTGTCTATTATTGATTTGCAAACCTTACTACTCAAACACTAGAATGAATAGAAATAAAGTTGCCGGCTCTTTAGCTAAAATCATCGTTTCAATTTTACATTTGCCATTTATTTACTCGTTGAGCATTTCAGAAACCGTTGGTACAAGATTAATCTGGGTTATCTTGATTATTCATTTACTTGTTATTGTTTTCATTTATCTTGTTCCAACTTTACAAAACTTGTTTT
This sequence comes from Ogataea trehalophila, assembly GCA_003707645.2. NCBI lineage: Eukaryota > Fungi > Ascomycota > Pichiomycetes > Pichiales > Pichiaceae > Ogataea > Ogataea trehalophila. Next base: position 26,602 of record PPKI02000053.1, read on the forward strand.
TATCAATCAAGTTATATTTCAACTTTAAACGTGGTAAAAAGGGTACCGATATTCCTGACTACAGGGATAAGGGTGATCATATTGAATTACCATTATTGGACGATACAGTTTACAGTTTTACATCGAGCTCACCTTTTTACAATAACAACAGCATTTTATCGTTTAGTATCTTTAAAAACAATAACAACGATGATAACATTACTGATGCTAACATTGGGAATGATAGCGACCACAATGAAAATGAATTCAGCTACGAATCTGGGCTAAGACCTTTAGGAGTCAGGAAAACTCCATCTGTTACATTCAGCCTGAACTCAAGCGAGATTCAATTGACCGATCAAAGAGTTTTACCTGGAATGTCATTGAATCATTCATTTTTATCGAACGGTACGCCGAAACAAAACTCAACCGCATCCAACAGAAATTATACAAAATCTAACAACAAGAGTACTACCAACAAAAGTAAATGGGATTGGGCATCTAGAGAAGTTGATATTTATTACAATGCACATAGAGTGCTACAGCCCGATCCTGATGTCAAAAGACTATGGGAGGAAAGAGGAAAAAAATTGGACAAAGCAAATGTCACTATACAAAGAGAAAGGAATTCAAAGAATTTGCATAATTCAAAAGATGAAATTCAAGAGAAAAGTATAGAGGAAAAAAATAATTGCCATTATCCGCAACCAAGCGCATTGATCATGAAACTCGGAAAGAAAATAATAGGCAAGAAGAGCAATGAATCAGAAGCAGTGGGTAAAGGTTTCGAAGTCTACAGACCACGCCCAATTATAATAGCTCCAACAAACACAAACAGTGTATCAAAATGCGTTACAAATAGTTCTTTCGATGAAGAGTTAGATTCCACTGTGGCCGCAGTTGATCCAAATAAGAGAGCCGAATCTTTACTGACGCTCTCAAGAGCTTCATCGTCTATAGTAACCCACACCCATAACGAACAAACGTTTATTATTAGAGAACAAGATGATTTCAACCTCAATGATAAAGTCAATGTTGAATATGACCCAAGTACTGATGCAAAGAAGGATACGTGCAAGAAAAGTTTACGCGTTGTTAATACAGGAGAAGAAGGAGAAGGAGAGGGAGGAGAGGGAGAAGAAAAAGAGGACGAGGACGACAGCGACAATACCTCAAGTTTCAGTGAAGAAATATACTTTTAATGGAGAAGTTGTTCAACTAGAAACGTTTTGGAACACTAATGTTTTTCATTTTTTGGGATATTTTTGTAAATATAGATATATCGGTTTATATATATTTTTTACAGGTTAATTTGATGCGATGGTTGATCCATATTTTATCAATTTACTAGTACAGGAATGTTTTTAACTGAGTAGTAATTTTTAATCGCTAATTTCAAAAGCTTATTTCTTTTGTCTCTTATTTCTCTTTTTAGAGTCTAGTTCTAGTTTTCTTTTCAAGACATTGTTTAATAATTTTTCATCATCAATAATTTTGAATTTGAAAGCTCCCTCATCTCCTGTATCATTACTAACATTCAAAAAATTATTCAAACAATCAGCTTCATTTTTCAGAATAATATTTGACAATTGTGATTTTGTGAAATTATCATAAATTGTAGGTATTTGAAATCCGTTCTCACTGGTAATTGACTCTGGATATTCGTTCAACTTCAAACTAATCAAACTTCTCAAATTTGACAAACTTGTCTTTGTTAGCAAATTATTTTCCAACAACTGATAAGATTTCAGAATACATCTATTGACAAAAATTTCAAAGTCACCAGAACCTGAATCAATATTTATTGATTTATACAATTTCTTAAACCACTTGGAATCAATTTTGAAGGACTCATACAAAGTCGATAGGATCAAATTCAACAACGTTAATTCCATTAAAACTTCACCATTATTGAAAACTTCATAAGTTGGTAACACAATCCCACCTTCTGAATCTTCCAAAGTTTCATCCAAATATTCGGAACTATTAATAATTTCAATTATTCTATTAATCAACAGTTCAGAATCAACAAACCCACCATCGAGTTTTTGCTGTTGATAAAATGTTTTTATTATCTCAATGTTCAACTCAGTAAACTCAAAATTAGAACACGGTAACTCTAAATAACCGTATTTACGTAAAATTTCAGAGTTTGGTAATTCTCCATAAATGTTGAAAATTTGTTCACTTTTATTGATCTTCTTGGTTGAGATCATAACTAATTTTTCATTTTCGTAGTTTAATGTTGCGTTGAATAAAGTTGTATTTGCATTCAATGTATCTGCTAAGGGAACCATAGATTTGAAGTATGGATCATCTTTTATTGAATCTCCCAATAATTCTTCTTCCTGCTCTTGCTCTTCATTTTCATCTTCATTTTCATCTTCGTCTTCTTCATCATTTGCATGATCCTGTTCTTGTTCTTTGTCGTCGTGATCAGGACCATGTTCACTTTCTTCTTCTTGCTCTTCTTCTTCAACTTCCTCAGGATGATCAACGTCAAATGAATAACTCATAATCAAACTTGCCACAATATGAAATTTCTCTAATGTTAAAAACGTAGCCAATTCTGGAACACCCAACATATCACAGTATTTCGGAGATAGTTTACCATACATTGCTTCAGCTTCAGCTCTACCGATTCTGTTCAAAACATTTGAAGGTTTGAGGTTACTCAGCTCTTCATCACTCCAAAACATCAATGAATTGAATTCATTTGGTAAAACCTTGAAATATTTGGCCCATTTGGAATCCTCACCAATCATTAATTCATACGAAAAACATAGAATCAAAGATTCCCATTGAGTTAAATTATACAAAATTTCTTTGTTTGAGTCTTTCAACGTTGATAGTTTGGATGTTGAAACATTCAAAATAGAATCTCTTGATAATTCAAATAATACTTCATCCTTTTCAATGTCTTGGTTAGCGATTAATCCACGGCCTTGGTGTAATGATCTGAGATCTGCGATTGAAAATTTAGGTGAAATGTATGTGTAGTTCTCTTTCAACCAAGATTCAAAGTTATCAGTGTCAGTATTAAAGTCAGTCATTCTATTATTTCTTGTTGTTTGATCTCTAGGTATGTTACACGACACAGCAGAATATCAACTCTTTTTAGATAGTGATATAAATCTGAAAAGTTTTAAATAAAGAAATGGAAAACAAAAAAAAGAAAAAAAACATTTATCAAGGCCGTGCAAGACATCACGTGACAATATATACACCTTTCTTTGTCATTGATTATGTCAGCTATATAAAGTTTAAGGAAGTTTCTCGAAAAAACGTCCACTTTATTATATTCTGGTGATTTGGGGGTATATAAATGATGAGATGATGTGTTGAATTGCAGTTTGAACTAAAGCATAGCACACCTTATTGTATTCTACTACCACTCAATTCGAATCATCAAATATATATACAATGTCTGCAGACGAATTTAAAGCACAAGGTAATGCTGCCTTCTCAGCAAAAGATTTCGACAAAGCAATTGAATTTTTCACAAAGGCAATTGATGCCTCTGAAACTCCAAATCACGTTCTATATTCTAACAGATCTGCTTCTTATGCTTCTTTAAAAGATTACGAAAATGCCTTGAAGGACGCAAATGAATGTGTTAAGATTAACCCAACTTGGGCCAAAGGTTACAACAGAGTTGCTGCTGCTGAATATGGTTTATCCGATCTTGATGCCGCTAAGAAATCCTACCAAAAGGCTCTGGAATTGGAGCCAACCAATGCTATGGCCAAGAACGGTTTACAATCTGTTGAAGATTCTTTATCCTCTGGGAATGATCCAGCTATGGGTATGGCTAAGATTTTCTCTGATCCAAACTTAATCAACAGATTAAAGGTGAATCCTAAGACTGCTGATTTGATGAAGGACCCAGCAATGGTTCAAAAAGTTTTACAATTACAATCTAATCCTGCCTCCGTTTCCACTGAAATGTTCAGTGACCCAAGATTAATGACCGTCGTTGCTGCTATCCTAGGTATTGACTTGAACAGCACTGGACCTCCAGGCGCCCAAGAAGAAATGGCTTCTGCTTCAAAAGCTCCTGAATCATCAACTACAACCACAACCCCTACACCAAAGGATACTGAAATGAAGGATGCTGACCCGGAAGTTTCCATTCCTGAAGAAGAAGAAGAAGCAAAGGACGAATCTGCCAATTTGAAGGCCAAGGCTGATGCTTTGAAAGCTGAGGCTAATACCTTATACAAGTCAAGAAAGTTTGATGAAGCAATTGAATTATACAATAAAGCTTATGAAACTTTCGAGGATATTACATACTTAAACAACAGATCTGCTGCAGAATTTGAGAAAGGTGATTACGATAAGACTATTGAAACTTGTTTATTCGCAATTGAAGAGGGTAGAAAAATGAGAGCCGACTACAAGTTAGTTGCTAAATCATTTGCTCGTCTTGGTAACACATATTTAAAGAAGGATGATCTGACAAAAGCTTGTGAATACTTTGAAAAATCATTAACCGAGCATAGAACCCCTGATGTTTTGAACAAGTTGAGATCAACCACCAAAGAATTGAAGAAAAGAGAAACAGAATCATACATTGACAAAGACAAGGCTGAAGCTGCAAGATTAGAGGGTAGAGATAACTTCACAAAGGGTGACTGGCCAGCAGCTGTTAGTTCATACACTGAAATGATTAAAAGAGATCCATCTGACGTTAGAGGTTACTCCAACAGGGCTGCTGCATTAGCCAAATTGATGTCATTCCCTGATGCCGTTAAAGATTGTGAAACTGCTATTAAATTAGATCCAAACTTTATTAGAGCTTACATGAGAAAGGCTAATGCTGAAATCGCCATGAAGGATTACAAGAACTGTTTGGATACTCTATCAAAGGCTAGAGCATTAGACAAGTCTATTTTGACCCCTGCCAACCTTCAAGAAATTGATCAACTATACCAAAAGGCAATGGGATTAAGATTTGCTCCATTAGATGGTGAAACTTACGATGAAACTATGGCAAGAATTCAACAAGATCCTGAAGTTGTTGAAATCTTGAGAGACCCTGTTATGAATTCCATTTTACAACAGGCTCAAAACAATCCTGCAGCTTTGCAAGAGCACATGAAGAACCCTGCTGTGTATGAGAAGATTGCTGTTTTGATGGCTGCCGGTATTATTAGAACCCGTTAAATAATCTATTGATATGTAGCTTTTTAGTTTAATTATATTATTATATACTCATATGTTGAATTTACCAAGTTGTTAACTGTATATACTACTACAATATTCTTGGAGAGAATGCAAAGTATCAAATAGTCGTGTATTAAGTAAATAATTTGTCTCCACAGCAATTTGTTTTGGTCATCGAATTCCTACAAAAAAAACACAACCAGACACTCAGTCTCTAGTATGTAAAATCAGTTATAATAACTGGAGAACATTACACCAATTGTTACGGAAAGCAACACTATTAAATCAACTTTCCAACTTACAAACGAACTAATATGTCGGATCAATACAATTATCAACAACAGCAGCAACAGCAGCAGCAGCAACAACAACCGCCACAAGAACATCACCATCACCACCACCATGGGTCGGAACAACAACCAAATCCAAGTAACAGAATTGGTAAGTACCAAATTGTTAAAACTTTAGGTGAAGGTTCTTTTGGTAAAGTGAAGCTTGCTTATCATACAACGACTGGTCAAAGAGTAGCTTTAAAAATTATCAACAGAAAAACACTATCGAAATCAGATATGCAAGGTAGAATTGAAAGAGAAATTTCATATTTGAGACTATTGAAGCATCCCCACATCATCAAATTATACGATGTGATTAAATCGAAGGAAGAAATCATTATGGTTATTGAATATGCTGGTAAAGAATTGTTTGATTATATTATTCAACACGGTAGAATGCAAGAGAATGATGCTAGAAGATTTTTCCAACAAATTATTGCTGCTGTCGATTACTGTCATTCACATAAGATTGTGCATAGAGATTTGAAACCGGAAAACTTGTTACTAGATGACCAATTGAATGTCAAAATTGCCGATTTTGGTTTGAGTAATATTATGACGGATGGTAATTTCTTGAAAACAAGTTGTGGTTCCCCAAATTATGCAGCACCTGAAGTTATTTCAGGTAAATTATACGCTGGACCTGAAGTTGATGTTTGGTCTTGTGGTGTTATATTGTACGTCATGCTATGTGGCAGATTGCCTTTTGATGATGAATTGATTCCTGCTTTATTCAAGAAAATTAGTAACGGTGTTTACACTTTACCACACGATTTATCAAGTGGCGCCAAGAATCTACTAACCAAAATGTTGGTTGTCAACCCATTGAATAGAATTACAATGCACGAGATTATGGAAGATGAATGGTTTAAGGTCGAGTTCCCTGAATATTTAAAACCCTCCAGCGATTTGACCAGTTCTTTCAAGATTTCTTTGGATAATCTTGATGAGGATGTTGTGAATGCTTTAACCATTGCAATGGGCTTCAGTAAAATGGAAATTATCGATGCTATTAAGATTGGACGTAGACCTGAAACTGAAGAAATTTTAGACAGTTATGAATTGATGAAAAATAACCGAGTTTTAGTTGATGATATCAAAAATCAAGAAAAAATTGATAACTCAGACAAGACACACGACCAATTTGATAACTCAAATGACCAAAGTTGGAGAACACCAACAGGTTTGGAATATGCTCAACAAGAATTATCAACCCCTTATACACCAAATTCTACAATCTCCATTTTACCGTCATCCTTACCCCAAATTCACAGAGCCTATATGATCCAAAGCTACCCTGAACTAGCATCTGTTCAACCAATAACAACCAAAAAATCCAAAACTAGATGGCATTTCGGTATAAGATCAAGATCTTATCCTTTGGATGTGATGGGTGAGATTTACAGAGCTTTGAAAAACTTGGGCGCCGAATGGGTTAGACCTTCCGAAGAGGAATTATGGACCATCAAGGTTAGGTGGAGATATTCTCCAGTGGATCAACAGCCAAGAGAACAAATAAATGAAGACGACACTACAACTATGACCACATCCACCACAACTAACGGCGATCTAGTCCCTGATTTAATGAAAATGCAAATCCAATTGTTCCAATTGGAACCAAATAACTACTTGGTTGATTTCAAGTTTGATGGCTGGGAATCTAAGAAGAAGAACGTTGACGATGTTGCAGAAGATATTGTGGATGATGAAGAACAAGAACAAATTTCATCCTTCAGTGCTTATCCGTTCCTACACTTGGCCACTCGGTTAATCATGGAATTGGCCGTTAATAGTCAAGGCTAATGAAAAAGATGTGTTTTTTATCTATTTGTGTTTATCTTTTCCTTCTATACTTAAATAACCTATATAATTATCCTATATCTTGAAAAATATATGTGAGAATTTAAGTGTGTAAAGGTGTTTGTTTTACGTCGAGCCGCCCGAGTTCAAAAAATGACAGATGCTGCAGGATCTTATCAATAGACCAATAATCCATCCAATAGAATTGACCACTGTTGACTTTATTTCTAAAACTTATCCTTGTATCTTGCAATTCAAGTATCTATTTAGATCATCAATCGGATATTCTAAACCTCAATACGATACATTTATAAACTTTCACACATACTTTTATCACTTAATTGCTGCTTTTTCTTTTTTTTCTGATCACTTTACGTTTTTTACACGTAGTTCAACAGTTCTATTTTAATAAAGCAACATATTCATATACATTTACTCTAAATACAGTTCAATTATAAAACTTACATAATGTCTGGAAGAAGAGGCTCGGCTATGAGTCCAGAGGATTACTTTGTTCATCAATCTAAACTCTCAAAATCAAAATCTTACACTCAAGCAAATAGTGGTGATTTTACTCAAGGTTTTAGGACCAGTGCTAATAACATACTGACCCAAAGCCCGCCTCCAGGATTGTACTCCAAATCTAAGAGCTCTCTGGATTCCATTTCAATGTCACAATCAGGTAGAAAAGGATCTTTTTATGAATACACAAAACCGAGCATGTCTTTATTGACTAAAACGATGACACATTCCGGAAATGGTACCTATGAAATGAACAAGGAAACCTTGGAACAACCGGCTTATAAGACTGTTTTTCTAAAAGATAAAAATTTGAAAGACCTCAAACCAATGGACCCAAAAGAACTACTAAATCACCTATCGGTTGACTCTCAATCGTCAAGGGAAGCCTCTAGAAGCCGGAACACATCAAAAAGCTCCCTGAAGAAAACACATTCATTAAACCTTGCATCAACCGCTGCTTTGAATAACGTTCAAAAAAAGACCACATCACTTGAAACTGATAATTTCCAAACTAGAGTCTCATTTGATACTGTTAACATTAAGTATCTAAACGAGCATGAACCAGGTGTTCTTTCAGATGATGATGCATTTGATTATGAATTTGGAATGCACCACGATAAAAGCAATAGAAGACAACAATTACTAGATGCTGGTGGCTGGGGTCCCGTCACCGGAAATAGAGATCCATCACCTGGTGGAACGTACAAAGATTCGAGGGGTAGATCACCTTCAGATAGAGATTTATCCCCTAGAGCAGGAAACAAAGATAGAAGTTTATCACCACAGGGAAATAGACTGGGTTCAGTTTCACCAATAAGAGGCTTGAGATCACACGGTTTAAATTCTAGACACTACCCAACGGAACCAATTATTACCCATGATGCTTGCACATTGACCAAAAAGCATAAAGACTTCGATAAGCTATATTCTGGTGAATTGAAACCAAGAGTGGCAAAATTACCAAATAGAAGTGTCATGTGTTATATCAGCGGTCGTAAACATACTTGGGTTTCAATTGATTGGTGTTGTAACAGACTCTTGGAAGATGGTGATACGTTGGTTGTTATTGCATCTATCAATCCTAGTTTGAATTCTTCATTGGCTAGAAGATTTTCGTCAGCTAGTGGTGGAAGTAACCATTACAGTAGCATTAACAACGTTTCAGCTACAGAAATTCCTAATGATTACCATAAGCTAATATCTGACGACAGAATCAAAAAATCTCCTGAATATGCGAAGATTGTTACAGAGAATTTAATGAAGTATATATTAGCAATTATAAACCCAAACAAGATTATCAAGATTACCATTGAATTTGCAGTTGGTGGTACAAAAGATGTTCTGAAAGATATGTATAGCTTGTACTTACCTTCTATTGTTGTTATTGCAGCCAAACCAGCTCTGGCAGTCTCCACCAGGTCTTGGGTTACGTCTAGAATTACTGATAGATTGGTTAAAAATTTTCCTGTTCCTGTTATTATTGTTCCATCCTTGAATATGAATTTGTTTGAGAATAAATTATTTAAAGCATTGAATAGAAAGGTGGCCTGTGATAATGCTGATGAAGCTGAGCAACAAAGGATTTTAAGAGATTTAGATTTTGCTGGGTTTTATGAACTTGAGGACCAAAGAAGAGAATTGTTGAAGACCTCAATGGGTGCTCATATTTTGAAAGAATACGAACACAAGAACAATCCAACGGAAAACGATGAAGCAATTGAATCAGACGATTCGGAAGATTCTCATGATGGACTATACGATGACGATGATGATCTTGCTGATAACGAAGAGGACTTTGCTGAAAAAGACGAACTGTTGTCTCCACACACTTCAGTGCCGCAAAGAATCATCGATAGAATGCAATTAACATCTCATGCTAAGATTTACCTGAATCTCAGTGAAAGAAAGGACGAACCACTTAACGAAGACACTTTCAAAGATTGGTTATGCATTGTCTCTGAAGCTGCTTATAATTACGGTATGAACCTTGCCGAACGTGCTAAAACAGGTGGTGAAAGCGCGAAATTGGTGAGAACGATCACTGGTGCGCCTGATCCGTCGTATGGTAAGAAGAAATCAATGTTGTTAGATGATCCTAAATTGCCACCGGCTTTGAGCCACCCCAGCAGGTCAGCACCCGCTCTTAACGTGCCAATGATTCAGGTTGACGCTAGTAAAGAAACATCGTTAGGATCACCATCACTTTCACCAACGAACTCAACTTCATACAGCGGGGTTTCAGGTCAACCTCGCTCTTCAACCTCTTTGAAATTTGATATACAACATCCTAAGTACGACCATACCAACGAAAAATCAAAAGCTGGTGCATCAATGGCGTCAGAGATCCCACAGTTGTTACCATCGAGATCAAGTCCGCAATTGAGTACAGTTAAGTCATCTTCTAGCGTCAACTCTAATTCGAAAGAAAAGAAAAAGGGTGGATTTATGAAGAGGCTGTTCGGCAGTAAGAAATGATTCAACTGACATATATATATACCTTATTATTTATTTTCTGTAATTTCCAACGATAATATACACCAATAATATACACCAATTTATGGAAAACATGATATGCAAATCAATCGCTCAATGAACAATTAATGTGAAAACATAAGAACCTGCATAAATACTTTATTCATCATGATTGGTGGCAACAAATGAAGCAGGTGGAGGAGGCTGCAGTAATAATTTACTTTTTTCAACTCTAACTTCATCAATGTCTTCTCCTCTTCTAGATGAAGATAATCCAGATGAATGTTTGTACCTAGATTTGGAAGAATCTTTCTTCCGCTTACCAATATCTTTGTTGCCATTATTCTTGCTGGAAATACTGGTACTCTGTGGGATTGGCTCATTAACTATCAGTTCACCTGATGCTGTATTTTTAGTTAGGGACGACGATTCATGTGCAATGAATTCTGGAGTTGTTGTACAATCTTGTGGGATTGAAGTTGATTTCTTTTCTGTGTTTGCTAATGATGGGCGTGGTGGAGTTTGTGATCTTTCTCTTCTAGAACGCCTTGGAGGTGTTTGTGATCTTTCTTTTGCCAATTTTCTTGGAGGTGTCTTTGACCTCTCTGTATTCAAAGATCTTTGAGTCTCTTCTGTGAATCCTGATCTATTTCTATAATACTTATCATCTCGATATGATCTACCGCGACTTCTTTCTCTATTGTTGCTTCTTTCTCTGCTGCTAGTACTTTCTCTATCGTCTCTATCCCTATAACCTCTATCTCTGTAATCTCTGGTTCTATTTGAGTGACTCCAGTGATTATTTTCAAATTTATTATATCTCTGCTCTTTATTGCCAAATCTCGATCTCGATGCTCCAATATTCTCTCTCTTAGAATCGACATTCGGTGAGACAGATCCAGAAATTGGAGGCTCTGATCCCTTCCTAGAGGCTGGAGTTGAGCCTCTTGATTGTTGATGATTTCTTGATTTTGGACCTAAAGGCAATAATTCTTTACTTCTGTTATTATTACTGTTTTCTCTTTCTTTCAAGTCCTGTAATTTCAACATTTCTTCTCTTTCCTTGATGAGTTCAATCGGTATACCATTGATATCGTTTTGTGCTGAAATTAGTAAGCCCCACAGTTCTTCAACAAATGGCATGGTATCATCGTTTAAGAAAGACTTTAATTGAATACATAGTTCTTTTGGTGCTGTATGTTCTTCAAAAACGAGATTTATGATAAAATTAATCAAGATTTCATCATCTGGTAGTATTTCATTTATTCTTTTGGTGATGTAATGTGAAATGATTGGTTTGTTCAATATTGAATAATCAATTTGTTTATTGAAGTTTTTCGGAAACTTAAAAGCTGACAAGTCTTTTTGCTTTTGTGAAGAAAGCTTAGTTTCGTTTATTGGAATTGCTCTAAAAGACATCTTACTTGACTTAATTATTTTGAAGGTTAGAAAGAAACAAAGAAAGCAAACAGGCAATCGTGATAAAAATGCAAAATATTTTTTTTATAGCCGAAATCGAAAAAAAAGGTTACTTTCTTTTGTATCGATTTAAAACCGGTTGGCTTTTTCTATTATTGTTTGTTTGCTTTCATGGTCTTATGTACTCTAACCACCATAGATCCCCTATCAGAGATGATATGCCAACCAATCATGAACTGCTTATACTCCGTGATAGACTGGTTTGCACCTCAAGTAGTAAGTGTACATAATCCTCAGCACACACATGAAAGCAACCAATTTACTAACAACCACCACCTTCATTTTCTTTCTACTCAGTACTATCAAATGAACGTTTTATTGATCGGATTACAGAATTCGGGAAAGACAAGTTTTATTCAAGCTTTGCGATTCAACAAAATTAAGAATGAAACAGTACCAACTTTAAACATGGAAACATCATCGATTCGATTGGTTGACCCCATAATTGTGATGCAACCCTCTCGTTTGAGATCTTTGTCGTCCAGCTCATCCTTAAGAAGTACAAGAGCAACGCCTATTTTGAAGCCACCAAATGACATAGATAATGGTAGCTCTTACAGCACCAACAATAATAATGGCCACAAGAGGACATTATCGATGAAGCTAAACAACGACGAAGCAACGGAGTCATCACCGTTGATAATATCAGAGGATATGATGGAGTCGGGGTCAAAAAGTGGCAGGTTTGCACAACAAGAAATATCCAAACATAATCTATATCTAAAAATTTATGATCTATCAGGTCAGCACAAGTATCATCACTTGTGGGATAATCTCATAACAAACAAGTTCAGCTATGGTCATTCCAAACAAATTAACTTGATAATCTATACAATTGATATTTCTGACGAAAAGACAATTGAAATCTCTAGAAATAAATTAGTTGAAGTTATTAATTTGAACAACAAGCATAATAAACTACCAATTCTGATTCTTTGTAACAAAATCGATCTGTTGAAAGATAAAGACCTAGCAACGATGATCAATGAAGTGAATGAAATGAGGACCAATAATGGTGCCCACAATGGATCTTCTACCAATGGAAATAGCAGTAGCGGATCCAACAACAATAACAACATCAAGAAATTCAAAAACTTGAAGATCAGCAATAATAAAGATAAGCACGATCTAATACTCGATTTTATTGGTATTGAAATGAAAGATGACAAAGTTTACTTGAACGGAATGGAGTTACTTTTCGATTTAGGATTATTTATAGTGAGTTTGAAGGATATTGATAGTGTAGAGAACGACAGGTTTAGGGAGGTAATTGACTGGATCTCAGGCAGGAACTGAGATCAGACTTCTCAAAAGGGGTACAATTCCCTGATATTCAGGCTGGTGTTTTTTTGTTTTTTAGACTCGTCGCTCGACTCAAAATATCGAAATCACATGGGTCGACTTTATGAAAAGAAAACAACAAAATAAGAGAGAAAAACAGGCGTTCTGTACAACTTTACTGATTTGCTCATTGAGATCAGATTCTTAAATAATATTCTCTGCCTACTCTATTTGTACTGTTTTCTCGTTGTATCAACTATTTATTACCTACTACTTACAATAACTTCAATTGTTTATTACCTCAACTCATTTTCCTTTATTTTAACCCATAAGAAAATCTGTTTGTTATTGCATCATACCCAAATTATAAGGCATCTCCACATTTGCCAAAGTTTATTATCGATTTGTCAACTATGGACTCCGTGGTGAACAACATTTTATCATCATTGGATACATTAGCTCAAGTGACGGGTAATACGACTTCTCCCTCAACTGCTGCAACCCAATCTTCAACTACAACTACCCAGAATCAATCAACAAAAAAGAAACCAGCATCTGATACAATCCCAAAATCAAGCTCAAATAGTTCATTATGGTCATCATTGAAAGATTCTAAAAAAGATAAAACCCAGAGAAGGCAATCTTCTGATTCAATAAATAAAAAGTCGGCCACTTCTTCATTTTTTGAGGATTATTTGTTTCACTCCTCTTCAAAAGACAAGGATCCATTGGCAACCTCATCATCTACATCTTACACCAATCAGTTAACTGACAAGCTCATAGAAAGGTTGATAACGATGGCACTACCCACTACAACAACAAATGACGAATCTGAGTTGAATCACATATTGGCTAGAATAGAAGCACAGAAGTCACGCCCTCCCTTTAGTATTAATACCATGAGTAAAAATTGTGCCTTGCTATTGACTAGACTTTCAGTCCCATTCGAAATGTTGGATGAAATTGTAGAAATTTTCAACTGGTCAGATATAGTTTACACTTTGAATTATTTGAATTTAATAACATTGATTATTTTGAAACCAGTATTAGTATTAAGCTTACCTTTATTCTACATGTGTTTTGAAATAGTGATTCCAGCTTATATGAAAAGACATCCATCTGATAAATTCACAGTTTTCCAAAACAACAACCCAATTCCAAATGAAGGCCCATCTTTGAGTAAAATTGAATTGCCCAAACCCGTTCCTGAAATCAGTAGAGAGTTTTACTTAAACCTTACAGATTTACAGAATAGAATGACTATATATATCATTGGGTACGATATAGTGACGAATTTTACCATCAAATACCTATATTTCAAAGATGAAAACTTGACTATTTTTATATTTTTTATATTGTTGATAGGTGGAATTTTGCTTAACTTATATGGTCCATTATTTATAATGATATTTTTGCCAATTTTAAAAGTATTAGCCATTATTGCAGTGTGGACAATTTCAATTTTGTTACATCCAAACCACAGAGATTATTTATTGAATAAATTGTATTCGGAAGAGACAAGATTGAAATTACTTTCAATTACCAATAAACTGGAATTAAAATTAAACTCAGAATTGAATTCAAAAGAGTATAAACAAATCAAAGAGTTGGAAATTTTTGAATTGCAAGGTTTAAATGATGAAACCCGAAACTGGCAACTAATCTCTTTCACAAATGAACCATTTTCACTAAACTGCCATAAAAGATTAAACAAAGTTTCTATCGATGGATCTCTTAACTTATTAGGTATAAAACCACCAAAAGGTTGGAAATTTCTTGATGTTGAAGATTCAAATAAATCAGTTGAAGGTTGGACATTGGATTTACAACCAGGTTTATGGGTTACAGAGAACTATTTGAACGACTTAATTGATATTGATGATGATGAAAAATGGTGTTATGATTACCAAAATAAATTTAGTTATAACGGTTTAGGTTTAGGTTTGAATACTGGCAGTAAACAACAAAGCCATATGATGCTTCCTGGTTCTTCAACATCCACTAAAGACGGAGGTAAAATAAGAGGTAAATTTAGAAGAAGAAGATGGATTAGATACTGTATCAGATCTGTTTGGGAAGATGAAAATGGTGACAACGATTGTAATGACAATGATAAGAAAAATGATGAAAATCCAAATAACGAAGGAAGTAATGGTGCTACTCAAGGATACAAACGCAATAAGAGTAACGATTCCTCAAATTTAAGTTTGAGTAGTCCCGAAGAAGCTATTGATTTATGAGTGAGCGGTAACAAAAGAAGAAAATTAGAAAGTATATGGCTTATATAGATGAAACGTTATAAAGAAGAAAACTTTCTTAATGAAATAAAGGGGGAAGAAAGATAATAAATGATTTACTTGTTTTTATTTTGTTGCTGTTGTTGTTGCTGCTGCATGGCATATAAATTTTCACAACTTATATTTAACCAACAATTTCGATTCTGTAAATGGAGTACTATTAACTAAATCATTCAAATCAACTATATTCTTGAAGGAATCATCACTCAAGCCTACTCCCAATAACTGTGCATCATTATTGTAATCTAATGCCATAATGGATAAATCATTTGCGAGATTCTTATACTGTTTCAATCGTTTTCTTGTTTTGTAATCCCAAAGACATATAGAAGAATCCGAACCTCCAGTCAGAAACTTGGATTCAAATTGGTTCATGATTATTAGTGAATGTATTGGATTGACCAAATCTTCGTCTTCATCATTAGCCGGATCATGTTGTTTTTTTCTGTGGCATTTGAAAACATAATTATCTAATCCATTATTGTTATTGAAAAATACTAGAGAACATTTACCTTCTATTGAGCTCTGTATGAAGCCATCATTATTGTTCAAAAATTTGATGTTGTTGCATTGGTAATTAAACCCGTTATCATACATTTTTATAGGATGTTGTAAGTTTCTATAATCATATAAATAAGTCTTATTGTTCGATAAAGAGACAATCAACTGATCTAAGTTATCGTTTGAATCAATGGCGTTGATTTTTTCATTTGTGAACTTTATCTCGTTTATTAATTCGTTATTGTTTGATTCAATAGATTGAAATTTTATTGACTTATCCCAAGAGGTAGAAATCATTAAGCCTCTGCTTGAATTTGTGTTTAAAGTTTGTACACCAAGTTGATGAGAGATGGGGAGTTCACAAGTCTTGTCTGTATTTGTATCTATGCACGTTATTTTACCAGTTACTTGACCGGTGTATATCTTGTTATTTGCTGTTGTTGTTGATAAAATCGGTGAATTTGTGTGGTATACATTGACTAATGAATCTTTTGGTGCAACCAATAAATTACCCCCGTTGGGGGTGTCACTTTTGGAATTGGATAGTAAGTAGTTCAAATCAGTGTTATATATGGACAAGTTCCCATCAAACGAAGATGCACATAGTTTATTTGAAGATGGGATAAACTTAACAGAGGTTATTATATCCGATGAAGGAGAAGGAAGTTCAACTGTTGTATGTATGTTTTTTTTATATGGAGGTCTTTGTTAGTATATTAGTGTGATGGAGGTGAAGTAAACCGTGTGTCCGATGCTAATAAATCTACAATATAATACTTACCAGTATGGCTCATTGTTTTAGTACGGTATTACACTCTTTAAATATATTGATTGCAGAGTGGATTATACATAGAGGAAGTAAATGATCAAAGAAGATACCTAAGAGTATAGCAGTTGCATTTTGAATGGAATATAAACAAAAACAGAGCCGCATCAGCTATATAATCGACGCGTACAAGAAGAGAGAAATCAAACAAAAACCATTAGACGCGTCGATATAAAAACTAGTCTAAAAACTAGTCTAAAAAGTCGTGTACCGGAATTGTCCGCAAATCGGTAGTCCTCACAGCCGCAAACCCACTACTTAGAGTTATGCCGCCCTCTAAAAGTTAAGTGTCAAATTTTCGGCAGCCCGAAAATGAGACCCAAAAAAAAGATGCAGGGTAGTGAAGACTAACTGCTCACATGCAGTAACTGACCGCTTTCACAGAAGATCCATCTAATTATACTCCAAATATAGTTTATTGAACTTTATTATTGTTGAAAAAAACTTAGATCAATCAATTTAACAGTCACACATGCTAGTAAATAATATAAATAATTTTATTGTAATTGAAGACGAATCACCCCAATTGCATACGCAAACTGAGGTTATATATTGTTATTTGGTCATAAATCAACCAAACGATTGCATTTCTTAATGTGAAGACACAAGATTCCTACATCCAGCCTCTTAACAACGGATATCTGGACAACCGAATATGAAAAATTACCTCGATTTAACCTAGCAAACATTAACCTTAAAAAAAAAAACTAACAGTAGTAGTTAATAGTAAATAAAGGAAAAAAAACAGTCAGATTTATTTTTCGGCCTTTTCCATATCTGCTTACGTCAGCTCTGCAATTTTAAACATCTCTCTTATCTGTCTGCGTTCTCTTTTTCTCTTATATATAGAAGCACCTTTTCTTTCTTTCCTTTGCATCCATTTTACTATATTTTCTTTTCGCTTATTTTATACTTATTTTCTTCTTCGTTTTGTCTATTTATTCGTTCGTTTATTTTTTCCGGGGAGGAACAAATTCAAGTCAATATAATAATGTATTTTTTTGAAGAAACTAAAAATAAAAGAATTCTACAAGTTCTCTGTGCCGTTGTTTGGTGTTTGTTTGGTGCTGGTCCTATCTTTGGATTTGCTGCCTTGAAACCAACATTAGTTGACCAAGGTGTCTATTCCAGTGTTTGTGATTTCAATATCACTTTATCAGCAACAGAAACAATGTTCTCAAATGCCTTTTCTTTTCTATCTTTCAATGAACCAGAAATTGACACCCAAGCATTCGTTGCCAAATGTACCACTCAAGATTTGAAATTGAACATGATGTTCACTGTTGGTGCTGTTTTGACCAACGTTTCTGCTTTAGTTATTGGTAGAACTTTAGATACTTTTGGCCCAAGAGCTTGTGGTTTAATCGGTGCATTCTGTTTGTTCTTGTCTTCAATAATCTTTATCTTCTCTAAAAGTATCACTCTATTTGATCCTTATTTAGTTGGTTATTCTTTGATGGCTTTAGGTGGTCCATTCTCCTACATTTCATCTTTCCAACTTTCTAATGCTTTCCCTGAAAAATCAGGTTTGATTTTAGCTTTGTTAACAGGTGCGTTTGATACTTCATCCGCAGTGTTCTTGATCTATAAGACATTTTACCTAAAAAACACAATTTTATTCAAATTAGAAAATTTTTACAAGTTTTACTTAATTGTTCCATTGTTTATTGCCGTTGTTCAATTAACCATAATGCCAAAGGAATCTTATCTAACTCCTCCACCTGATTTAATTCCAAACCCAACAGTTGAACAATCCAACTTGGCTGCCGCACTAGTTCAAGAATCTCAATTACACGAAACTGCTGCAAATGAAACCACTGCATTATTACCAGGCCAAGCTCCACCATTCTCAATAGCTGCCAAAAGAAGATCTTCTATTGGTGATGCTTATAAATCCGCTTATGTTGAAGAAGAAATTGAAGAAATCAACAACAAATCCGTCACTTCAAATTCCATCTTTGGTATTTTGCACGGTTTCCCAGCTTCTTATCAGTTCAGAACCTACTGGTTTGTCTTGATGGGTTTATTTGCCACTATCCAAATGCTAAGATTGAACTATTTTGTTGCCACAATTAACTCTCAATACACTTATTTGTTCAGCTCTTACAAGAAATCCGAAAAATTGAACAAGATCTTTGATATTGCATTACCATTAGGTGGTGTCATTTCCATTCCATTCGTTGGTATCTTCTTGGACAGTTTCTCAACTACAGTTGTTATTGCTGGTTTATTTGCTGTTTCCATTGTCATTGGTTTATTAGGTGTTGTCGAGCATTCATTCGTTGCTGGTGTTGTGAACGTTTTGATGTTTGTTTGCTACAGACCATTCTTTTACACTTCTGTCTCTGACTACTGTGCTAAAGTTTTTGGATTTGAAACTTTCGGTACTGTTTATGGTTCAATCATGACCATTTCCGGTATTTTCAACTTTTTGCAAAGTTATTTAGATAAATTGACCCACACTACTTTCAACATGAACCCAATTCCATTAAACTTGTTATTGCTAGGTTTCACTTTAATCATTGGTGGTGCCACAGTTGTTTACATTTACATCCAAAGTATAGTTTACAACAAAAAAGAGTCTAATGGTGTCGCTGCTTTAGATTAGAGAAAGGAATTTCTGTCTATCTTATCTACACATATTTAACTTTTTTTGTCCATGTCACATTTTGTTGTTGTTGTTGTTGTTGCTGTTGTCATATAATACTTATAGAATTAGAAACGTTTATATCATTTTTTTTCTTTCTCTGTTTATTTTCATTTCTTTTATGCTGTGTCTTTGTTTTTTCTAAAAAATTCATTTCTATTTCACTATTTCCCTATATAATCTCCTCAATTAATCTAGATCTTCATGTTCCAAATTTATCCTAATAAAATGAGAGAAAGAGAAAAAAAACCCTTAATTACCAACGCGATAGGTCTTTGGGAAACAATTATTGATTGATTCTTCTTTGTATTATGAGATAATCAGTTAATTGCTTAAGAGGTTCTTTCCAGCAAATCAAAATATTACTAACGTTGTTTGAAATGATACTTGTTGGAAATTAATGATTTCATTTCAAATAGAAGTGAAATACATACTGTCTGTGGAAATGGATACAGGATAAATATACTGAGTCGTGTATGTGTGAATCGTACTTGAAGTTAAAAGACGTGCAACACTCATTTTATTTTTGAACTCCAAAGAAAAATTTTTGATGTTTATTCATACTTTGTTTATTTAGCTTCATCTGTTCTTCTTTCATTTGCTGTGTTTCTCTTGAGGTTAAAGGGAGTTAGTTATTCAAATGGGATCACTATCATTCTAGTTGATACATAATGAAATGAATGAACCAAACAAATTAATAAGCATACAAGGGGGATGAAGAATATCTATTAAATATACAGATGTATGTATAATCGATACCATTCATTCCTCTTGTATATATACATATATATTGAAATAAAAGTTGACCTCTTCGAAGATCCATATATCTTTCTCTTCCGTGGTATATTGATTCAAAAGGAGGCCTAGATGAAATTCAATGCATGCTTTATCTTTCACAGAATAGGAAAAAAAATAGAAGGATAAAGAAAGGTACTTATTTAATTAAAGTATTGTTGTTACTGTTTTGATACATTCACTTATATATAGACGCCGTAAAACAAGATGTCTTCTTTCTTGATTTTATTTTCTACAATGATAATATACAGTTTCGAGAAAAACACATAAAATTGGGATGATTATTATACAATGAATAGAGGGAAGAAAGGAGGGTTGGTACGTAAATATATATATATATGATTATTATCGTCTGCTGTTATAAATCATTGGAAATATCTTTTGATGGCTTGTTATTCAAGAAATCTCCTAAATGCAATGGTCTTAAATTGAATTCCTGATTCGGATTTATTAACTTACCATCGAGGACATTGCTCTTGATATATTCTCGAGTGGAGCTAATAGCCGCATTTCTACTCATTTCTTTCAAATCAGACCCACTGAAACCTTCAGTTTCATCAACTAAATCTTGCAATATAAAGTCATACTTGATATCAGCCAATATTTTCTCCAAGATTTTTAGCCTTTGGTCTGCACTTGGTAGCTTGATCGAAAACTTCTTTGGCATTCTTCTTAAAAATGCAGGATCGATGTCGTTCGGTCTATTAGTCGCCCCTAAAACCATTATTCTTTCACTGGAAACTAACCCATCCCAAAGTGTCAAAAACTCAGATTTTAACATCGAGGTTGATTCATGATCTGAAAACTCTCTCTTTTTGAAAACTGCATCAATCTCATCAATAAATATAATACTTGGTCTTAATTTTTCTGCTAATGAAAAAATAGCAGACGTTAATTTAATAGATTCTCCATACCACATATTCATAATTGTTGACATTCTAATTGATATAAAGTTGGCGTTTGATCCATTGGCTAAAGCTTTGGCGATCATTGTTTTACCACAGCCAGGTGGTCCATATAATAAAACACCTTTGGGTGCCTGTAATAACGATGAATATTGGTTAAATAACTCTGGTGCAGTTAATGGAATAATTACACTTTCCTGTAAATCGCTGATGATTGGATCCAATCCTCCAATATCTTCAAAAGTTGTATCGATTTCCTCAGGTGGCACAACGCTTGCTAGGATTATTTCTTCATAGCTGTTTAATTCTAAGTTCGCCAGGTTTGGTAGTTTCTTTTTCAATTTCTCTAGTGATATTTTGGCTTTTTTCTTTGATTCTTTGGATTGTGATGCTGGCCTATCTGCTTCGTTTGCTAGACTTGATAGCATGTATAAAACAGAAACCGAGGCTCCAATGAACATTGCAACACTGGATAGTGAAGCTAAATCGATATTTTTCAAAACACTCATTTTTTAATGTTTCCTAATTTATTTATCGAACCAAATGGATTGTCTGAAAAAAAAAAGAGCTATAAAAGAATGCTAATTGTTTCTGCATAAATAATCATAAAAGAAAGGTTTAATTAAGCCTTGTGATTCACATTTTAAGGCTCGATTTGTTGGAGAAACTTAGACTATGAAAGCAGCCGCATTAATAGTCCGGAGAGTGGCTAGTTAATTGTGGCGTAGAATATATTTCCAAAAAAATTTTATACTTTTACAATAGCTTTAAGGTGTTTAAATCAGAACGATTTTTTCGTTTTAAAAAGAGGGAAGCACATGGATTAAAGATTACATATCATATAGGAAAAGCATCAAATAATGTCAAAGAGAAATAGACACGGGGTCAACATTCCGGGAGAGTTGCTTGATCAAATCAGAGATACCGAAAGGTACGAGGATGACGATAGATTCAAAGCGAAAAAAAGAAAGATAGGTAGAAAAGATAAAAGAAGGCAGGAAAGAGAAGAAAAGAAGAAGCAAAAACGATTGAAACCTCTACAAAAGAACTCAGAACATATTAAACAACAACAGCAACAGCAGCAACAACAGCAACAACAGAGACCACAACAAACACATTCCAAAAAGTCAAACATAGCAAAAAGTTTAAAAGGTTCTTCAAAATCCACCAAGAAACACGTGAGTTTTTCAAACCATGATGAAATCAAGAATATCAGTGGTAACGAAAATGATGACTCAGATTCATATACAGATGACTATGTGGATGATGATTTGGAAGAGGAAGCCGCCGTTATGTCTCAACTAATGGCTTTGAAAGGTAAGAAATCATCGAGTTCATCAAATAACAGTGGTTTCAAGATCATCAAAGAAGATGACCTTGAACCTGATGAAGTTAGTGATTTAGGCACTGATGAGGAGATAAGTACTGAAGAAGACGAGGATAAAAGCCAAGAGATTCCAACTGAAGAAGACGAACCGTTAGATGAAGATCAAGAAGCTGTTATGGTTCAATTGATGGCTTTAAAAGGCAAGAAGAAACCATCTTCTAATGATTTCAAGATTATTAAAGAAGATGACCTAGAGGACGATGAAGTTAGTGATCTTGACTCTGAAAGTGCAGAATATTTTGACGAGGAAGAAGAAAGCTCGGATGAACAACAAAAAGCAGTCATGGCTCAACTAATGGCTTTGAAAAGTAATAGAAAATCACCTACTAATGATATCAAAATCGTCAAAGAAGATGATCTTGATGATGATGAAGTTAGTGGCTTGGGATCTCATAGCGAGGAATCTGAATCTGAAGAATCTGAATTTGAAGTTAGTTCATCCACTGAAGAACTTGAAGATGAAGATGATGACGACGAAGATGCTGTCATGGTTAAATTGATGGCCTTGAAGGCAAAGAAAGGCGGTAAACCCACTACGCAAATCAAAATAGTGAAGGAAGATGATCTTGAAAGTGATGAAGTCAGTGACCTTGATGACAATGAAGAAGAGCTAATCGTTGAAGAGCCGAAATTAAAAAAAGACATAACAAAAGAAAAAAACGATAACAAAAGTAAACAGGAACCTGAGAAAAGGTACGAAAGACTACTGTCTTCCTACGATAGAGAACTACTTAAAAGAGATGAGGATGATATTGACTACTATGCTAAGAAACTGGGTTTGAAAAAGGGGAAGGCATTATCCAAACAAGGCGATGACGATTTGATCGGTGGGCTGTTAGATGGCTTGGACCTTGACTTTGATGATGATATGTCAGGCGCCAGTGAAGACGAAGAAGAGCAAGAAGAAATTCGAGTCAAGAAACCGCAGAAGGTGTCTAAACATAAGGAATCTGAAGATGAGGATGAAGACGATTTCGATGATGGATCTGATGATTTCGATGACGATGACGATTTAGATGAAGATGATAAAGCACTTTTAAGAGAAATGGGTGAATTAGAAAGCTCTGATGATTCAGAGGATGAATCTGAATCTGACTCTGAGGATGGTCCAAGGGTCAAAGAAAATCCATATGTTGCGCCAGTGGCTCAAAGTAATCAAACAGAACAAGAACCAGGTTCAAGATATATCCCACCTGCATTGCGTCGTAAGATGGCAATAGAAGGTAAATCAGAAGAAAGTGAAGAGGTTATAAAATTGACTAGATCAATCAAAGGTCCATTGAATAAGTTGTCCGAGCCTAATATGATTACCGTTGTCAATGATTTAAACCAACTATACAACGATAATCCAAGACAACTAGTGAATGAGGCAATAATTAAGGTTATTTTACAATCAGTTCTAGTTCCTGGACCATTGCTAGACAGTTTCTTAATCATGTACTCATCTGTCATCGTTTCAATTTATAGACTACAAGGTGTTGAATTTGGTGCTTTTGCAATTCAGAAATTCGTTGAAACATTGAATGAATATTTCACCAAATCTGAATCTGATGTTAAAGGTAAAGAACCAATGAATTTGATTGCGTTGTTAGGTTTCTGTTACAATTTGAGTTTAACAAGTTCAAAATTAATATACGATATCATTGCAAATAAGCTAATCAAAGAAACAAACGAGTTGAAAACTGATATCTTATTGAGACTCGTTAAAGCTTCAGGTCCAAAAATGAGATCTGATGATCCTGCCTCATTGAAAGAAATTATCATTGGTTTGAATAAAGCCTTATTAGGAAATGAAAAGAAAGGTGTTTCAACAAGTACCAGATCCAAATTCTTGGTTGATACCATTACAAACTTGAAAAACAACAAGTTGAAATCCATTGAAAATGAAAATTCATCGCAAATGTTAGTCAGAATCAAAAAACAATTGAGCAGAGTTAATTCATCTCGAAATTTTGAGCCAATTAAGGTGTCCTTAGATGATATTGAAAGCATTGAAGAAAGAGGTAAATGGTGGTTAGTTGGTTCTGCTTGGAAAGGTTTGAATCAATCTAATAAAGACAACAGCCAAAATGGCAACAACGAGCAAGATTTCGAAGTCAACGATGAAGTTGTTAACGATATATTAGACACTGCCGAACCTAACTGGTTAGAACTTGCCAAGCAACAAAGAATGAACACAGATATTAGAAGAGCTATTTTCATATCGATCATGTCTGCAAATGATTACATGGATTCATTTGTCAAATTGGAGAAATTAAGATTGAAAAAGAGTCAAGAGCGTGAAATACCAAAAATTTTACTGCACTGTGCATCAATGGAAACCATGTTCAACCCATACTATTTATTTTTGGCTAAAAAATTGTGTGAAGAGCATTCAATGAGAAAAACTTTCCAATTTAACTTATGGGATCTATTGAAAGAATTTGATGGTGAAGATGATGAAAGTAAAGATTTAATGGATGTTGATTTGAATGAAGATGAAAATAAGCTGAAAAAAATCTTGAATTTAGGTAGATTGTTTGGATTTTTAATTGCTGAAGCTTCATTACCTTTAAATATCATCAGAACAGTCAACTTTTTGACTGCTTCTTCAGATACTAAACTATTCATTGAAATTTTGTTAATTTCATTTTTAGACACAGTTGCCAAAAACTCTGAAGAAAAATCGTTTGGCTCAGGCTTGAATACCAAAACCAAATTAAAAGACATGAAGTTTAACGATAAGATAATGTTGGAAAGATTGACTAAATGTAAAGAACAAGCCTTATTGTTGAAAGGTATTCAATTCTTCTTAACTGATAAAGTTAAAGATAGCAATTTAATTGAAGGTAGAAGGCAATCGGCTAGAGTTAATTGGGGAATTGATTCCATGTGTGATATCATTGATAGTATCTTAGAACAACAAAACTAATATTAACTTGTATCTATATAATAATAATTAAAAGAATTTTTTGATAAAAAAAGAAGCATAGACTAGACTAACTCCTCTTGTATGCTGTTTGTTTTAATCTGAAAGTACCTTGGTTATCCTTTTTTTTTTGAACCCTATTCAAACTATTGATGTTGGATATTGATCGATGGTTATTGAGTAAGATGATGGGGGTATTGTTAGGTGGAATATGGTCATAATCGTCAACAGGGTACCAAAAACCCCAAAACCAGTCCATCCATCTATATTTGATGATTGAGGTTTGACTTAATGGTGAAGCTAGTGGATCAATCGTACTGTTGGCAACTGGCGAAGTATTGCTATTGGTGTTGGATATAAACCATCTAAATGATCTTAATTTTGATTTCAGTTTTGTTAAATAATGATGACGATAATCAAACTCATCTTTATTAATTAATTTTGAGTTTGATTCTAAGTCATCCTCATCAAAAACTTTCAGACAATAGCTATTTTCTTTGTGTTCATTTAGGGTTGATTGTTTCATTTCAACCTCAGAATTGTTGAATATCTCAACGAATGACGGTTGGTTGTTTAGATAGTATTTGTAGCACGACTTGACAGGTGGTGTACATTTTGACTTGTCATCATCCTGAATTATTGTCGTTTTGATATTTATTGACTTACTTAATAAAGATAACTCCTTTTCTAGAATATAGTCTCCTTTAATTGATAAATCGTAATCTCTCCATCTATTATAAATTTTTGATAAATCATTCAAGCAAACATGTTTTTCATTCAAGTTTTCATTAATTCTGCTATTCGGGGAGAGTATGCTTTCAAATTCATCAATAGTAATTTTTGTGATTGTTGATTTTAAACAACTATAGAACAGGTCATCGATTAAATAATCTTCGAATCGAATGGGTTCAATTTTGGTTATCCATTCGACTAATTTGCAATAATGTGTATTTGAAAAAGTTAGTAGTATAACTTGAATAGTGTCTTTTAATTTATTAATAAAGTTAATATCTAAACCTATCAATTTCCAACCGTAATCCCATAAAGAATCTAAATATTCAACAATTAAATCAGAATCAGTTATTTGAAGATTACTTGTATCATCACTTGTATCATCATTATTGTTATTATAGTTTGGCTTATTAAAAAACCAAATGATCCCCAAACATGACGTTTCAAATAAATTGTAATTTTTATCTTTAATTGAACTATCAATTGATGGTATTAACAACTTGTTTAAAATGATTATAAATTTGCTTGATATTGAATTAATGAAATAAGGGTTGCTTTCGAAAGTCTTTAAGATTTTCAAAAATTGATTAGTAACTTGATCGAAGTTTGAATTATCACTATATGGTGACTCTAGTACCATGTACTCAATCAAAGCTAAACCATCAGTTGGAGTTTTTATATTCTCGGTGTTCTTGGCTTCATTGTGCTCAGATAGTTTAGATGAATCTATCGTAACAAGATTAAGATCCATTATAGGATCAACATTTAATGGTGCCATAGTAATATGTTCAAAGTATTTGAATGCTAGAACACCAACTGTATAATTTCTAACACTTTCAAAGTAATCAAAAAGAAAAAAGGATAGAAGCTTTTGATTTGGCGGTAAGGGAAAAAGGAACATTTATGGATCGTGCAACAAATACAGTGTTGCAAATTATTGTAAACCAGATCATGTGACTTTAAACAAGGGTTTTGAACCCTTGAAATAACCCAAGATTTTTGCTCGCGCCATGCCAAAAACTTTTCACCTGTCTCTCGTCGTCTTTTATACTATTATCCAAGGATCCTGCCTGTAGGTATTTTATTATCTACAAAATAACATTAAAGTGATAAGTTGGTGTTAATAAAATAGCTCTTGAAACTTCTCTTTTAACCAGTAAGATTTAAACATCCTAGCGAATAAATCACAAATTATACGAAATGGGATCTACTAAAGATAAGAAGGTTGAATACTTTTCCAAGTTAAAGCAATTACTTGAAGAATACAAGTCTGTTTTCATTGTTGGTGTTGATAATGTTTCATCCCAACAAATGCATGAAATCAGAAAGGCCCTAAGAGACCAAGCTGTTGTCTTAATGGGTAAGAACACCATGGTTAGAAGAGCCTTAAGAGGTTTCATCTCCGAAAACCCAGATTTCGACAAGTTGATGCCATTTGTTAGAGGTAACGTTGGTTTCATTTTCACCAACGCTGACTTGAACACTGTTAGAGAAATCATCTTAGAAAACAAGGTTGCTGCTCCAGCCAGAGCTGGTGCCATTGCCCCAGCCGATGTTTTCATTCCAGCAGGTAACACTGGTATGGAACCAGGTAAGACCTCTTTCTTCCAAGCTTTAGGTGTCCCAACCAAGATTGCTAGAGGTACCATTGAAATTACCAACGATGTTAAGATTTTAGAACCAGGTCAAAAGGTTGGTCCTTCCGAAGCTTCCTTATTAAACATGTTGAACATTTCTCCATTCACTTACGGTTTAACCATTGTTCAAGTTTACGATCAAGGTCAAGTCTTCCCAGCTTCTATCTTAGATATTACTGATGCTGAATTAGTTGCTCACTTTGTTTCTGCTATTTCTGCCATCACTCAAATCTCTTTAGCTGCTGGTTACCCAACTGTTCCAGCTGTTGGTCACAACATCATCAACAACTACAAGAACATCTTAGCTTTATCTGTTGCTACTGAATACACCTTCGAAGGTTCTGAAGCCATCAAGGACAGAATTGCTAACCCAGAAGCTTATGCTTCTGCTGCTCCAGTTGCTGCTGCCGCTGTTGCTGAAGAAGCTACTTCTGCTGCCGCTGAAGAAGATGAAGAAGAATCCGATGACGACATGGGATTCGACTTATTCGGTTAAATTAGTTGATTCGGTTAATTGAACTACTTGATGAGTGAATGGACTGATTCTATTTGAATAGTATCATATTCTGGTTTGTGTATACTCTATATTATATTGATTAGATTAGGTTATATTTATTTTAATTGAATTACTATTTATTTGTTATGTTTTTTTTAATAAAGTTCTTTGTAATTCACTTATGTCTCTGGGTTGCACACAACATTCACTCTGTCGCGTATATTCTCACTTTTTTACCCGTCCAATCCGGAACCACCTTTGCCGCTCGTTCATAGGTGCGCTATATCTCCCTTTTCTTTCGGGCACGCGTTTGCCTTCTTTTCCCCTCGTCCCCCCCACCAGCACACACACTCAAATACTAATCCTAACGTCTGACCAACCAACGCCTTAGAAATCCCCCGTCTTTTTGTGACATTATGTAATCCTTTAATTGAGGCAGCATTCGCATTTCGCCCATCTCCACTGAAATTTTGCAATTCACCAAGAGGACGGCCCTTTAGGCTTGAACACTTTCCCGTTTCACTAGCATCTTTTCTCCACAATTTACCAGTACCGTAGTACACCCAATTGATCTCAACTAGATACTGATATTCACTCTAGAACTTTGGACAAGCAATTGTTAGTTTCTGATAATTATTTTCCTCTTTCGGAACTACCATTATAGATAGCATAAACCTCATACATTCGAAACTACCTCCACTTGTTTGATCACACTTTTGGAATACCAAAAATCATTAATACTATTCAAATAAATAACTCAATTCACTACAATGTTTGCACAATTATCAAGAAAATCAACCCAACAACTATTATCCGTTTCTCAAAAGAGATTACAAACAACAGTTGTCCCAATTAAGAAGTCATCTTCATTCAAAGGTATTCTATTCGGATTTTTTGCTGGTGTTTCAATAACAGGTTTTGGTGCTTACTATTACTTGATGGATGAATACAAGAGTTCTAACAATGCTGTTGTTTCCGACGTTTTATTATTACAAAAATCAATTAGAAAGTTGGAAGGTCACGTCAGAGTTCTAGAAGATAATATCAAAAAATCAGCTTAAAGTTTAAGTTAACAAATTACAAATCAATATCAACATATTCACATGATGTAAAGGGTAATTGGCATTTCAATTATTGAATTGAGTCAGTTTTCTCTTTTTTCTGCTCACTTTAAATTTTTTTATTCTCTATTTTGATCTTTTTTCAAGTCTATTTTTTGTTTTCTTTTGCTGAGCCTTTGTTTTGTTATTGTCCCATGTTTTAATAACTATATCACTAGTTGATTATAAAACTTTTTACTTCAAAAGACACGGAATTGGTGCATATTTTGAAATTTTACAAGCGGTATAGGAAGGTGGGTTTCAACTGATAGCTGAGAACACTCTTTTGGATCTATAAATTGGCAAACATCATGAAATCTGAGCAGTTATTAAGCTCGTTTATGGATTTGTTATTTTTCACTAGTCAATTGTTATATCTATGCAATATGGATTGCGTAAGTCTAATAAATCATCACATTCAAATTGATTTATTTTTTGTGTCTATAGGTCTTCTATCTTCTGTTTTTCAGAACTTTTCGACTTATGGGTTGACTACTTTTTGATGCTTTTTCGTTTTTTTCTTCATCTAATGATTTTATTGGCCACTTCAGTTTCCTGTTATGTTTGTTTAGTCACCTTCTATTATTGCTATAAATACTTCAATCAGTTTGGCTTATTCCTTGTCTCTTATTCTACCTTTGTGTTTTTTTTTCTTTATTTTTGTTACCATTATTTATTCCAATCATATATATACTCTTATTATCTTTAACATATCTTCCTTATTATTGTTCTATAGTCGATTACTAAAGGGTTCCAAGCAATCTTTTATTATTATTATTTATTATCATTTTCCAATTTTATTCTACTTTGCCTACTGGCGATTGAAAAAGCGGGGTCTAAGGCTCGAACTCATTCAACTTGATACTCATGTACTTCCGTGTTAGTGAATTAATCCTAATAAAGTCAGCTGATCTTCTTAACATCAGTCGTCCCAACTCCATCAAACTTTCGAATCTAAACCGACAAACTACCTACCTACCCCACTTGACCACCGCTTTTGTGGAAGTCGGAAATCGGAAACAACAAAGTTGCACAGCCGTTAAATTAATTTTATAATTTTTTCTTTTTGAGCTTTGTTTTTCAGCCTAAAGCTTTTCGAGTTCTTTTCATTTATCTATATACAAAAAGATATATATGGGTCAGTACAGGAAGATATAAATATATATCGCTCTTCAGTAATTTCATACAGTGGATCTGTTGTTAGATTAAAGGATGGTTGATAAAAGTATACCTGTGAGTGATCTAACGATAGCCAAATCTGAACAAGACATCGGTATTCCTTCAGATCAACAACAACTGGTGATATCTCAAGAGGATAAGCAAGAACACACACAACCACCAACAAAGAAGCAGAAGAAGGTTAAACTGAAAAAAGAATTGAATAATCCAAATATCAAAAGATGTGGGTTTTATATAAAATCGAAAAACAGAAATTGTGGTATCCAAGTGAGAAAAGACATGGTTTACTGTTTTGACCATTTGAAAGTTTACAATAACGAATCCAGTAATAACGAAGACGGATCCAATAATTCTGTCGATAACAGAGAAAAGGATACTACTGCAGATCCTGATTTAATGACAAAATTGGTGAAGGGTAAAGTTGTCAATAGAGTTCCATGTACAATTGATCCAAGTCATTCAGTGTGGTCAAATAAGCTAGTCAAACATTTGAAACACTGTTCAACTTTAAAACTAAAACAGGCTGAAATCGACCAACTCAACGACGAGGATTACCTAGGTTTGAATTACAACGTTAACGATTGTGAGAATTTAAACAACGACAATAATAACAACAGTAACAACAAGGCAACTGAAACCGAAACTGACTTTGAAGAATTCAAGCATTTTATCGACAAATTATTGGTCGCATACAATGAGATTTTTGGATCTGATGACAAAAAAAATGTGTTGAAAATGAACCAGCTGTATTATAAGAAAGGTCTAGAGTCGAGGTTCACCCAGTTGACGAACCAGAAGCATATCTTACAACAGTCTTCATTGATCGGTCAATTAGTTCAACATGGTCTGTTTAACAGAAAAAACTTATACATTGAATTTGGATGTGGTAGAGGAGAGTTCTCTAGATATTTGAACAAATCACTATTAATGGACAACGAGAATAGTAAAGAAGGAGATGATAATAATGTAAAATTACAATGTTTATTAGTCGACAGAGAATCACCACGTTTGAAATTCGACAACAAGATGATGGATGAAGATTACAAAGAGATCTATCCTAATGATACAAACAAAGATAATTATCCAGTTGTTAAAAGATTGAAATGTGACATCAAAGATTTGAAGCTAACTAAAGCATTAGAAAAATTTGAAGCTGATGAAGATAAGAAGAAGGAAGGATTGGAATATATTGGGATATCCAAACATTTGTGTGGTGTTGCTACAGATCTAACACTACGTTGTTTAATAAATTCAATTAAAGATACTGCTGTAAACAAAAAAAATTTCAAATTTAAAGGGTTTTTGGTGGCTATGTGTTGTAGACATTGCTGCTACTACAATTGGCTATTAAAATCTTCCAAAGATTATTTAAATGACAACTTCAGTATTGATGAGAACAATTTCAAATATATGAAAAAAATGGTTTCATGGGCAACTAACGGGACTAATCCTGGGTTAAATGAAAACGAAGGTGACGAACATCATTTTACAAAGTTGAGTTTCAATCAACGGGAAATAATTGGCTTGAAAGCTAGAAGAATTTTAGATGAATCAAGAAAATTTGCCATGATTCAAGAAGGTTTTGAAGTTGAGTTGATCCAATACGTGGATAAGAGTATCAGTTTAGAAAACAACTGTTTGTTGATCAAGAAAAGAAGTGTATGAATAATAAAAAGACGGTGATTAAAGAGATGGCAAAAGATAAGTTCCGAAAATACAGCCGCAATAAGTGAAATTACGTAATTGAATACCTTTGTTGTAGTGAGGTTTTAAATCGCATATAAAACTCCTCTCTAATCAATTAAAGCTAAATTTTACACACCACCTGATAGTTTTTCTTATCTAAGGGTGTGATTAATCAAAAGATCCGAAAATCACGAAAACATACTAAAAAACAAGCTACCGTTATAAAACATGCAGAAATTTATTAGATTCCAATCAACAATCGCAAAGCCATATTTAAATCAGCACGCTTTAATAACCGGTGGTTCACAAGGTTTGGGTTGGTCAATAGCTCAGAGGCTATCATCAAAAGGTTGTAAAATTACACTTTTATCAAGAGATGAAAAAAATCTAAAAGTCAAAGTGGATGAATTGAATCAATTGAACCCTTTGACCGATAATGAGGTCCAGATCAATAGCGAACATGATTATATATCTTTCGATTTGAATGATTATACAAACGTGGACACTTTTATTAAACAGAATTACAAAGATTATAAAAAAGTTAACATATTAATCAATTGTGCTGGAGTCTCACAGCATAACTTATTGATAAACATGACAAACAATGAAATCTCAAATATTATGAACGTTAATTTACTTTCACCTATAATACTTTCTAAATTGTTTGCAAAAACAATGATGAGGTTAGAAAATCCCAATATAATTAATATTTCATCAATATTAGCTAAAGATAATGTTAAAGGTACTGCAATTTACTCTATATCCAAAATTGGATTAACTAAACTATCAGAGAACTTGGCATTTGAAATGAAGAAAAGAAATATCAGATGCAATTCCATACTCCCGGGGCTAATAGCAGAAACAGAGATCGGTAGGGACGTTAATAAGGAACTTATGAGCGCTGAAGCTAACTCTGGTATCACATGTGAAGATGTGACTGATTTAGTGGAGGTGATTTTGTCGAACGAAGCTTACAACGGACAGTGTATAGGAATATAGACCGATGAGCGATACATATAGAGTACAACAACACTGGTGTTGTACAATCAGTTCGAATATATAGTTATATATAACCACCACCGGGTAACACTGATTTTTTGAGTTAATGACATTATGATTGTCATAAGTGATTTGCTAATGTGGCGAAAGAAAAAAAATTTTCAAAAAAAACAAAAAAAAAAATTAACAAATAATCGAAACCCAACGTGTGAAACTGATAACCTCTTTGAGTGTTGTCTTTTTTTTTTTAATTAACAATTGATTTAAGACAATTTCTTTTTTCTGGTTTGATTCAATTTAATATATTAGTTTAATAACTACCTAAATCTACATTCAAATACAATTTTTTCAAAATGCTAATTTTCAAGGACGTTATCTCTGGTGATGAATTATTATCTGATGCCTACCCAATCAAGTTAGTTGATGGTGCCATCTACGAAGCTGACTGTGATTTAATCAAGGTCAAGGCCGGTGCTGATGTTGATATTGGTGCTAACCCATCTGCCGAAGATGGTGATGAAGATCTTGAAGACGGTGTTGAAACCGTTAACAACGTTGTCTACTCCTTCAGATTACAACAAACTCAATTCGACAAGAAGTCTTTCTTGGTTTACATCAAGGGTTACATGAAGAAGGTTAAGGCTTACTTATTAGAAAAGAACCCAGATGAAGTTGAAGCTTTCGAAAAGGGTGCCATGGCTTACGTCAAGAAGGTTGTTGGTTCTTTCAAGGACTGGGAATTCTTCACTGGTGAATCA
This sequence comes from Ogataea trehalophila, assembly GCA_003707645.2. Lineage (NCBI taxonomy): Eukaryota > Fungi > Ascomycota > Pichiomycetes > Pichiales > Pichiaceae > Ogataea > Ogataea trehalophila. The sequence continues at coordinate 60,486 of PPKI02000053.1, forward strand.
ATGGACCCAGATGCCATGATTGTCTTATTAAACTACAGAGAAGATGGTACCACTCCATTCGTTGCTATCTGGAAGCACGGTGTTTCTGAAGAAAAGATCTAATTTTAATTAAATATGTCTCATTCTGCCAGCATTTCCATTATAAGTATATATTAATTTAAAATTCCAAAAAATAAAAATATATTTATTTCGATTTATTAGATTTCTTTGTCTTTTTTGTTTCAGTTGTTTTATTTTTGATACACAAATTAACTTGGGTGCTTTATTTTTTTCCTTTCAGTAAAACGTAAAATTATGATATTATTACTAACTAATCTAACTTATAATCTTTTAAATATTCAATCATTTCATCTCTAGTCAAATCTGGATGATCTAGTTGATAAACAAGCATATCTTCATTAACTTTCTTAACCCAAGGCCCCGATTTCATGTTCATTATATTACTCAATTCTTTACCATTAATCAGTAGCTTTGTCTCATAAACATTCTCCAATCTTTGATCTCTAACTAATTTCAAGAAATTTAAATAATCCCCAATAATTGAGTCAATCTCTAATTGATTATCTATCATTTTTGTGTCTAATAATTTGATAACTAAATTAACAAACAGATTCAGTTTCCAGTTTTTATTGAACGGTATAAAGAAATTGAAGCTCAATTCTGATCTTGTCAGCTGGTTCATTTGATCAAATTTGTCATTAAACTTCAAATGCATTGAAACTATTAGTCCAACTAAATCACCCAATTTCAAAGGTAATTTTAAACCTTCTACAATTATTAGAGTTGATGCAAATGTATCTCTTTTACCTAGCTTGACTTTTAAGTCAACCCAGTCCCTTAAAACCAAACAAAGGTAGAAAACAGATCTATCAAACTCATTTGAATTCAAATCATTTAGAATCCCATTAAACTCCCCAATTGACTTTAAGTTTTCCAGAATCAAAGGTAGTTTTGAAGTTAAACCTGTTAACGATTGGCGTAAACCTTTATCGTTATTATAATCAATTAGTTCAATATCGGTTGGATCTTTTAAAATCATTTTTTTGAATTCAACCCCATTCAGCCCAAATAAGACGTCATGGAATCCAACTTCGTTGATCAACTCTAAACCATAAACAATATTGCCATTATTGATAATTTTTTTGAGTTCCACACCTATTCTTTCACGGCTAATTTTTTCATTCAAAGACAGTTTGATACTATCCAACTTCATACTATTTAGTGTATTGGACTCGATTTTGAAATTATAAGTACTTGCAAATCTTATTAATCTTAAACATCTTAATGGATCGTCTAAAAATGTCTTTTCTGGATCTAGCGGTGTTCTCAATATCCCACTTTTCAAATCATCTAGCCCACATCCCGTAAAATCTTCAATTTGACAAGTTGATAAATTATAAAACATTGAATTCAAAGTCGCATCTCTTCTATAAGCATCTTGCAGAGGTGTACCTGTTTCAATTGTAGGTATACGTGAAAGCTCAGTGTATGTTTCTGATCTTAGATTAACGAAATCAATATCCAATCCATAAATTTTCGTTGTGCAAGTTTCTAAATGTTTGGACTTTTCTGGATTCTTAGCAATTTTGTACATTGATGAAGCCAGTGTTGATGATTGCTGATTCCCATTTTCTTCCAATTGACTTTGTTGTTCTCTTGTTTCCTTTTCATTTACGTATTCTTGTAATCCGGTGACAAAATCAACACCTGATAATCCATCGATACCAATATCAATATCGTGAGATTCCTTACCTAACAATTTATCCCTAACCCAACCGCCGGTGATCCTCAAAGTGATTGGAATTTTCAAATCCTCGCAATTACCTGAATTGGATTCAGCTATAATTTTTGTGTTATAATAATGAGTATATTCATTCAATAAATTTGAAATCTTAACTTCTGTCGGATTCAATTCAATTTTATTATGTGAGATCATTTTGGAAAATGGTTGAGATGCAGTTGCTGATGAATAAAATTTATGGAGGATATTAGATTTGAAATTAATTGCCACTACTAATTTCTTCAACGACTGAACATGCATTAATATGTATCACTGATGATCTGTTCTAAATCGGATTGGTGTCAATTAAACAAAAACAAGTGAGTAAATAAATACGTCTTCTATTTCATATCTCTTATTAGCCAACCCGCTTCCATATTCTTTCACTCAAAAACCTAAAAATTTTACTCACTGCACAGCCGCTTTTACAGACATTCTTCATAGCTAAAGACAACTTGTATAGTATATATCCCATTAAATTTACATAGAAATTACAATACGTTATAGTTAACTTTTATAATACATTCTATTTTTTTAATCTTTTAAGTCAAAGGTTAATACACAATCTAATCAAACTTCATCTTCTTACCAGCGAATTTAACGTTCTTTAAGGCTTCTTCTTGTTTTTTCTTGGCGATCCAAGAAGGATGCATTTCTCCTTCTTCTGTATTGTTATTAGTTTGGTTTGAACCGTTTTTATTGTATCTTTCTCTTCTGATCTTTTCTTGTTCTTCCTTCAACTTGGTCTTTTCTGCTCTCTTAGCAACTCTTGCTTCGTAAGCTATTCTTAATGTTTCTCTTTCAGATAGTGCACGTTCTTTTTCCTTCAAAACATGTTTGGCTTGAGACCCGTATTTTTGTTCCCAAATCTTTTGTCTAGCTCTTTGACCACGACGGTTTTTACGTTCTTTACCTTGTGTCTTCATATCTTTATCGGCAGCTTGTAATTCTGAATCAGATTCACCACCTGAATAATAACCCGATGCTAGTGCTGGTAAACTGGTGGTTTTTTCTTTTTTATCCTTTTTATCTTTTTTTTCTTTCTTACGATCAGTGGTGACTTCAGAAAAGAAATCATCATTACTGATTTTTTTCTTTTCAGCTTTAATTTTTTCATAATTTTCTTCTTCTTCTTCTTCTTTTTCTTCTTCAATATCATCATCATCATCATCATTTGAGGACTCTGTATCACTTTGTTCTTCGTCTGTAACTTCGTTGTAATTTATTCTGTTATCCAATCCATCACTGTCTTCTTCATCCGATGAAGCAGCTAACATGTCTTTGTATTGATCATACATGGATTCTGGATCGATATCCATTCCTTCGTCATCTTCACTGTCTTCAGCATCATCTGAACTGTCTTCATCCCCTGAATCACTTTCACTTCCACTACCGCTTTCATCTTTATCATTTTCAGCAACTTTAGCATCTACTTTATCAACAGGTCCAAGAATTAACTTAAAACTAACTTCAATTTGTTTCATTGTATCTCTTACTTGTGTACGGTTAAACAACTTACTTATCAAATTATTCAACTCATTTGAATTGTTTTCATAAACTTTTAAACTTTTGATTCTTTCCACTTCTTCTAAATAAGAACTTGACAATAAACATTTATTTTCAGGTTTGGAGAAAACTTTGGATATGATTTTAATTATTTTTGTCTTTAGGTTATTGGTCAATTTATCAATTTCATTCAAATCATTGTACAACTTCTTGTCGTTTTCATCTAACTTTTTATTGTTTAATTCCACTTTAATGATAGATTTCAGTAATTTCAATAGTTTTTTCAATCCACCATAATACTTTCTATCAAATAGCTCTAACTGAAACTCTTTGATTAATTCAGTTGCCTGTTGTTTATTCAACTTTAATAGTTTTAAATTTGATGGTTTCTTTGATTTGACAATAGCTTTTGTCTTACCGTATCTTGGTTTTATTTTCTCGTATTTGAATTGTAAAACGTCCAATTTCCAGGATATGTTATCCTTTTTGTTATCAAATCTACTCATATTTGTCGTTCAAAATTGGTGGTGATTTTGTCTACCAATTCCTCTATTACTTTCTTCTTTCCCCCTGAAGGAGTTGTATATTAGTATTAAAAACCCATGAGATTTTTATTACTTCAAAAAAATTTTCAGAATAAATTTTGTAGAATATGCACAGCCGAGATTTTGGATTAGGAAAACTCTCTATAAATATTATGCACAATTACTTAGATGTTACAATATGATTATAAAACTAGCTGTTTCGTTTTTATTCATCGATGCCATGGCTCTCTAGTTCTTCAATCTTCAACTTATAAGCATCTAACACTTTACAGTTGGATTGAATCCATCTGACACTGTCTTTTCTCTTAGATCTCAAATCGGCATTGTCGTGTGTGTCAACAGAATCTAATCTCATCAACAACTTTAATAAACTTTCGTTGAAATACAAGTATTGGTAGTTTAATTTGTCTCTATAGGAACTTGAGTTTTTATCAACAGCAGCAGGAGCAGTAAGAGCCACAGCTTCTTTCTTTGTTGATTTCTTGTTCTTTTTTGACTTTGATTTTTTATTATTTGACTTTGATTTAGTCTTGTTTTCCGGTTCCTTTAGTTTTTCCAACTTGTCATCAATTTTTTGGAAAAATTCAACCATTGGTTGATAGTATTGACCTTCAAATTCCATCATAATCTTATCAATTTCATTGTTTGAGAAAGTGATTGGATCAACAATGGCTTCTTTTTTCTCTTCTCTTTTATTATTCTTCTTACTCTTCTTTTTCTTATTCTTCTTAGTGTTTGCTGACGATGGATTAATTAATTTTTGTATTAAATATAGTATAGACATGGTTGATATACTGTAAATTATCAATTTATCGTTATTGGAGATTATTTCAGTTAATTGTTTAATTTGTTGGTTCGACAATATTGTGGACACAAGATCGGATGATTTGATCTGTTTAAATAAATCTGATTTCTGGATTTGGTTGACTAATAAATCTATTTGATTGTTCATTGTGTCCAAATTTGGGTTCTATAACTAACAAAAGTGTAACAAAGATGGGTTGTGATGCTAGTAAGCGTGATGAACTGTCTTCAACTTCTCACCATACATAGATAAAGAAATGGGGCGAGTGGTACACATACATAAGTAAATAAACCATTTGGTTAAATCGAAACGGAACTTTCGTCGCTTCTGAAAGAAACTGCGTGTGTCGATTAAAACTCCTTATTTTTTGATCAACTTGATTTCTATGCCTTTTATCCTCGTATTCTCTAATTTTTTATTCATCTTCTTTAACTGGATAGATATATTTAATGATAATATTTACTAAAGTAACTTTCAAAGATAATGAATATCGGATAAGTATCAGTATACAACCGTGTTTCAGTTAAAAGCAACAGTTTCATAAAAAGCGACTAAAAGAAACATTGCACAGCCATTAAATGTAAATTATGTAATCATATTAAATAGCACAAAAAAAAATTCTTTTGGGATTAAATCTCAATCTATCATTTCAAATCAATAAAACTTCACTTAGTTGCCTCTATCACCGTTTTGTTTGAATCATTTGTTATACTATTTATCAATCAATTGTATATACATTAAACAATGAATGTTATAGATAGAAGACGTAATTTGGGTCCAGAATCAGCTCAACCTTTAAATTTTGCCTCAAAATCCATCATAGATGGGGACGACCACGAAACAACCAATGCAACACAGTCAACCGCTGATAAAAAAATATTCATTAAAACATCATTAATTAAAAACACAACAGGTTCATCTTATTTAGAGAGTGATAAAACAATAATATCATGTTTAATTTTTGGACCAAGGCCAAATTTCACAAGAAGCTTTAATGATGAAGGTTCACTAAAGATAAACCTAAGATTTGCCGATTTCATTTCAATCGATGGGCTCAAAATATCTAAATTGGATAACATTGAGCAATCGTCAGATATAAATAAACAAAATTTAGTGTCAATCATTCAATCATTTATACATACAAATATCAAGCCTTTGATACTTTTAGATAAATATCCAAAGTCTTCAATCGAAATAACAATCAAATTGATTTCTTTAAACCCTTCGCATTCTTTGATTTACTTACTTCAAAATATTTTAAACTGTATTAATATTGGATTGATAGACTCTGGGTTGAATTTGAACGGCGTTGCTTCATGTGGGTATCATAAGTCTGAAAGCAACGAACTTCTTTTAAATACATTGTCTAGTTGTTCCGATGATGATGATGAAATATTGGGTATTTGGAGTGACCTAAATAATTACGATGATGATTATAGAAAAGATTTCGATCAGTGTTTACAATCTTCAAGGGAGTTCAGAGTGGAAATAAACAACTATTTCATGAATGATTTGATCAAATAACTGTGTTTTCCAAGAGTGTAAATGGATATACCATATCAATACAAATATATAACTATATATATATTTATGTGTCTCAAATGCCGTAACCTGGTCTTCTACTTAAAACTTTTGGCTGTTTGCCTAGTGGTCCACTTGCCGCCAGCCCACCTGTAAGAATAGTACTCTGCTGTTTCTTTTGTTGTAAGTTATCAATTCTATGTGGTTGATGCTTACCACTAGGACCAGCCTTACCTCCATCGCCAATCAAACTAACTCTTGGTTCTAACCTCAAAGAAATCTCGTACAGTTTCTCATCATCTGGCAAGTTTTCTAAAATATCATTCAAATAATATTCGATTTCATCAATTTTTTCAAAATTAAAGGCATGCAGATTGAATTTCAAAACTTCTTGTATTGATCTATAAATGTTCAGTCTTTTACTGAAATTGATCAAATTCTTATCGTTGTGTAAATAGTCTGGATTACCATCAGTTAAAAATCTTAAATCTGATAAATAAACACCCAAGAAGGGTAAACATGGATCATTATCTTCATCAATGAATTTCAAGATATTTCTATATTCTGAGTAATTTTTACCGATAGACATCAATTGATCCATTTTATTGAAATTAGTCAGTAAATGTTTAGGTATTAATTCCCATGTTCTTTTCAATCTTGAAATGGATGTTGAAGATAAGCCAGATATGATGGCCGTCATACTTGAAAAATTCTTAATCTTAATTAATTTCTCAGAGAGCATAATGAAATACTTGATTGTATCTGCTCTATTATTGATTTCTTTTTGTTTCAAAATCATATAAATAGTGAAATGTGTTAAAAGGTTACAATTTTGAATAAAATTTGAAATGTTCTTCGAAGATATTGAATCCTTCTTGTTGAAAAGCTTGTTGAAATTGTATGATCTTGAAAGAAGTTCATTCTTGTTTATTTTATTGAATAGATCAAATTGGATCAATGTCAGCTGTCTTGCTAGTTCCATTGAATCAATATCCTTTAATCTGATTTTTTTCAAGTCCTTCAAATTCTTACCTAATGTTAATGGAATCGGTGGTCTCTCATTTTCCTTAATTGGAATCAAGTTATCATCACCAAATTCATTCAAATATTCATCTTGAGATTGTAAACTTAGAACATGGAACCCTAAACTTGACAGTTCTTCATCAATAGCTGGATTGTTAACTGTGAATTCTCTCCATTTCAAAACTAATTCTGGTGATGTGTAATTAACCTGCCAGTAATATTTGAACAACTTGTTGAAAATTTCAATAATTTTAGCCTGCTGTGGTCTCAATTTCTTTTCTAACCATATACCATACTCTTCATAACTTAAAGCTTCGGGCATAGTAACACTAAACTTATCAATTAAACACTCGAAAAACTCGATAGTGGTCATCCAAGTTCTAAAGAACATCAGACAAGTGTTTTCAAACTCCATATCTATGGTATGTAGTGGGTCAACTAACTTTGAAATGACACCGGAAATAGAGCCACCTTTCAAACCACTTGAGTCATAAAGTAATGACTTTTCCTCGTCTTCAATATCTAGATACCACGGAACTTCTTCCTCATTTTCATCGTTTGACTTTTTTCTTTCGTAGTAGTATTCGGATTGTGATAACGATGAAACCATTGTGTTGTGTCTTTCAGCAATAAATAGGGACGCAACATTGAAGTCAGTGTTCATTAATCTTGAGCAATAGTTTAGCACGGTTTGTCTTTCTTCCTTCAACTGTTGGATAGAAATCATGACTAGATCAAAAGTCTTGTTGATTTTATCAATGGTTGTTCTTAATTTCAAATTGGAATCGTACAAATATAATCCATCGTTCAAACCCTTGAAATCATAGATTTCTAAATTCTTGACAATCAATTTGGCAAACTGTTCGGTTTTTAAATGTTCGTAACGTTTATCATAAATGACTTCATCTTCTTTCAATCCTTTGAAAACTTCAGGGTCATCAACTGTTAAATTTTGTGAATCCACAATCAATTCAGCTAAAGCTGAATGTAAAGATTGCTTTAACTGAAGGAATTCGTTTAAAATTGGATTGATAGACTTAGATGTTGCTTCATAAAATAGTTGGTTTTTCTTGTTTTGATCTTCATCTATACTAACGTTATTCAGATCATCGACCAGTGTATGATTCCGTTGTTTATCAGATTTGGATAACTTATTGATCATTATAAAAATTGTGAAATCAATTGTCTCCAAAGTACTTAAAAATTTGTTAATTGATGGAATAGAGTGGTAAACCAACGTCAATATATTCAAGTTTCTATCTTCAATGAAAGTATCAATTTTGACGTCGTTTGGAATAGGAGTACTAATAACTTTTAAAACATCGTCTAAAACTTTGATGGTTTTTTTTTCTGATTTGCTAAGTATGTTGATAACCTCATCGTCCAATAGTAAGTTAGATTTATTAGCTTGGCCATCAATGAATAAATCTGATTCAGTGAGATTGTCAATATCTTCAAAGGGATTGGTGAAATTGCCAGCATTAAATTTATTCTTGAAAAATCTTGGATAAATTAGTGGAATTAGATGTGGATCTAAACCTGAAGATAGTTTCATATTGGTGAAAACGTTGTACAATGCAACTGTTCTTTTGACTAGTTTCATACCATCCCTTTCTGCTTGTTTTAAGTATAAATCAGGGATATTACCTGAATATGTACTTGAATCTCTTCTAATGTCCGATGAAAATGTCTTTAAAAATCTAGACTTTAGTCTTCCTCTTTCATCTTCATCTTCGTTGTTACTTTTATCTTTATTTTCGTTACCAAGCCTTCTGGGAGTTTCCTCATCAGAGTCTTCAAATTCTTCAGATTCTAAGGAATTTTCATCATCCGCACCATCACTCATCAATCCACCTAAATAATTTGGAGAGTCTTTATCACCAACCAAATGTAAATTACCATTAATTGTAAACTGAATTAGAGAACTAGTAGTCTTTTTTAACAATTTTTTCACTAAATTCTCGACATTGTTTCCGGCCAGCTCTTTAATCATCAATTTGGAAATAAACTGATATAGTAAAATCAGCTTTGAAATATTGTTTAGATGAACTAAAAACAGCTGTTTGGAATTTTTATTTAATGCATCAAGACACATGTTCATCAAAAATTGGAAAGTTTTATTCAGATCATCCCAGTTTGTAATGTCTGTTGGATCATAGTGAAATAAGTCTGGGTTATACATCAATGAAGAGTCATTCTTTTTCATGAATTCAACAATAGTGTCTCTGTTTTGAAGGTTTGGTCCACAATTTGGGGCATTATTACCGCCAACAGAAGATGGTGGAGCATCCGGATATATCTTGTCAGCACTTCCAGTGCCAGCGCCAACACCATGCTGTGCTTCTGCATAGTTATAAGGTAAAGTTTCAATTCCATTCACTTTTGAACTTTCGATGTATTCCATTCGAGAACTTGAGTTCAAATAGTCTGTATTTAGTAATGGTAGATCTTTTGAATAAGTATTTAAAGTCGCGTTATAGTACAAAAATTCATCGTCAGCAGTTATTTGAGGAATCCAAATTGGCATGAAATTGAAATTTGGTTGTGATGATGAAGATGAAGGAGTGAAATAGGTATCAATTTCATCTTGGTTGGTCAAATGAACTGAAAATGATCTTTCATCCGATATACTGTTTGATTGGTGTTGCGGAGAGAATTGTTGATAAGCGGAAGCCTGTCTAGAGGGTGTTTGGTATGGATTATAAGAGGAAGCGTTTGAAGATGCAATTGACCTGTTTTTCAAAGATGAGGCATTATTCAGGTTGTCATGTTGGATTGAATCTTTTCTGAGGTTTGGATTTATATTAAACTCATCTTTTAAAGTAGATATTGATGTCTGATGAGATGGGTATATGTGCTGTTGTTGAAGTTGATGTTCATGTTGTTGTTGTTGCTGCTGCTGCTGCTGCTGTTGTTGCTGTTGTTGTTGCAGCATTTGAGGAGATTGACTAATGAGTTTAGTGTAAGAAGGAGGAAACCAGCCTCTTGTTACATTTCCAATCGGGTCCACAATTATACCATCCCACCAATTTGGATTTGAAATTGATAGTACATGTATGATATCATCCACTATTAAGTTTAGCACACCAGGGTAATTCTCATTACTTAAGTATTTTGAAACAGTCACGGTACACAAAGGGCTGATGGACAATTGGTCAGAAGACGAAGTGGAAGGGTCTAATTGATTTTGGCTTTGGTTCCGGTGCTGGTTATGGTTGTGGTTGTGGTTGTGATCCTGGTGTGAGTAAGTTGAGGAAGGTGTTAATGGATCTTCACTGTACATGGCGGTTCAAAAAGTGCCTTTGCCTCTAATGGTATTTTCTACTTTGCAAATAAGAATTGAAATATATAGCCAGTAAAAGAATATAGGAAGATTGTTGTTCTTTATTGATCAGCCATTGCACCTATATAAATACAATAGTGGTTGTTGATATATAGTATTTAGTGATGGATTAATTGATTGGAATGAAACTGATTGATCGTGAGGGGGTTTCAATGGGCTGTTGCTTCGTATAAAAGGAAACAGGATGCAACAATAAGCTAAAAAAAAACAACTTTCACAAGAATATTAAAAAAAATTCAGTTCACAAATCAAATTCCCATTTTTTGTGGCTGTGTGAAACAACTTAGAGGTTCATTAGAATAAATGGTGTGGCTAATATACTGATACTGTGGTGGCTTGTGTCTCGGAATTCGGTTTTATTTAATAGGAAAAAAGGTAGACTGTTTGATGAAGAAAGATAAGATAGTTGACAGTTTTAGTTTGCTAGGATAGGATATATAATAAACCTTTGACCCTCTTTGGCTAAGATTTTTTTTTATTTGGAACCTTGGATTGATTAATGGCATAATTTTCAACAATGTCAAATCTTACAAATTCCTCTCGTCAGTTTCGAAACCCTCATCGGTTATCCACCTCAAACCCTAAGAATGATTCTCTTTTACCAGATGATATACTGGAAGAATCTTTATTAAACGGTAGAAGCTCTTTTTTTCAAATTTTCCGCTCTCAATTCTCATCAATTAACGATATAGAGAGTGAGGTTGGTGATGGTTATGATGATGATGATAATTTTGAGGAACAAAGTGATTCTGAACTTCTCGTCGAATCAAGAAATTCAAATAAGAATCTTGTCTGGTACAAGAGACCCTCTTTATATATGGTTGCAGTGTTTTTGTTTATATTTGCCTTCAATGATGGAATTTCAATAACCTCGGAATTACAATTGATTATCAAAGCGATATGTTTTTCCACAAATAATGAGTTAAAGAATTGTTCATCTGCAATTGTTCAACAAAAAAATGCAAATTTACAAAAATGGATGAATTTTACGAGTGGGTTGTGTAAAACTGCCGTTAGTATCAAATTGGGTACATTATCAGATCTCTACGGTAGGAAACCAATAATGATTTACACTTTGACTTGTACTTTGTTGACAAAACTTTCAAAATTATTTGTTTTAAATACAGGAATTGTTGAATTTAGAAGTTGGTTGTTAATATTAGTGAACTTGGTTGATGCTCTTGGTGGATCAATTTTTGTGTTTCTAGGTATTGCAAATAGTTACTTGATTGATGTCGTTGATGATTCAAAGAGAACACAATCAATGGGTATCATAGTGGCTTTTTTATATTTTGGTTTAGGATTTGGTCCAATGTTTGGGTCATTCTTACCGTTTGAGCCACTAGTAGTATTAAAGATATCTGTGTTTGGATTATTTATAACTTTGCTATTGGCAATTTTCTTGTTTCCTGAATCAAGATCAAAAAAACTGAGAAGGAAAACAAGAAGATCATCAGCAATTTCCATTGAAATAAACAAATTTGATAATATTAATAAGAACGAGTCAACAACTTTTGCAGGCATCTTCAAATTCCTATCAAGTTTGAAACTGCTATGGATATCAAGGTACAATGAAGATGGTTCATTAAATAAAACTGCAAGAAGCAACACATTGATGTTGATATTGATTGACATTATGATATCATCATGTACTGTTGGTTTAGCAATGTGTATTATCTTATACTCAACTTTCAAGTTTAGCTGGGATGCCAGTGATCTTGGATTATTCATTGGTTTCACAATGCTAATGAAGTCACTGGTTTTATTGGTGTTCAATCCATGGTTAAATAATAAACTCAACCAAATATACCAATCCAAAGCAAATGAAGCTGATTTAATAGACTATATCAGTTTGGTTTTATGTACCACTATGGAATTGATCGGTGGTATAATAATGACATTTTCAAACAATTCGATAGTTTTCTTATCGAGCTGTTTGTTTAGTGCGTTTGGATCCTTGTCTACCCCTGTTTTACATTCCACTATACTAAAATATAACGATAACCCGGACAAAAATGGTGAATTTTTTGGCTGTTTAGCATTAATTAGAAACCTGATTAATCTAATAGCTCCGTTGGTTTCATTGACAATCTACTCAAGTACGTTGGCCTATAACCCGAGAATAATTTTCTACGTTATGATTACTCTTTTAACTGGTGCTTTTTCTTTATCGTATTTAATCAAGATTGCTAAATAAATTAATAAACTTTCGTTTCACATTGAACAATATATATGTATATATAGATTTCTATGTACACTAGTTCAGCCTTGAATTAACAACCCCTCCATTCCTTAATATATCAGCTTCTTCTCTATCAACAATCAATATGGGTATATCATCATTAACTCCAGCCTTTGCAAATTGTTCGCCATCTTCATGAGAATCCAAATTGAAAGCGTCATTCTCAAACACTTTTTCCCTGTCGGAATAGTCAACTGTCGGTTGGTACAACAAATGGCTAAAAGATTTAGGATCAGTAACGGTAAGGATATCAGGGGGGTCTTCAGGTCTTTGAACGTATCCCAAATATGGTGAAGCTGGAGGCGATTGTAACTCTATTTTTCTTTCTGGGGGTAATAGTTTTGTCTCTTGAAATTCATCATTTTCAGTGATAAATGTCTCGTCAAATGCAGTAGTTGTTGTTGCTGTTGTCGTTGTTGAAGTTGAAGTTGAAGTGTTGTAGAACATGTTGTCCTTCATAGAATAATTACATTTAATATTCTGGTTAGTCAGAATACCAAAAACTGTTTCACTAATTTTACTGTTTTTGAAAACCAATATCAATCTATTAAAGGCTTTCAAGTTTGAAATTTGAATTGATTCGGAATCAGCTGGTATTATAGACTTCAAAATTGTTAACAAGTCTTGCAGTATATCAGAATTCAATGGATCTAACAAATGTTGATCCGTTATTATTATGGTATTTGTCGGTTTTGACATGGTTCAAACTTTCAGTTGGTCCGTCAACTTGTCAATTCTTAACAACTTTCTTGAATTGAAACTGAGAAAAGAGTCTTTTTGCAATTGTCATATGTGTCAGCAAAGCAATGAAAGTAACCAGCTACTTAATTCAATTCTAATTCAAATGCCTCTCTTTTATGGAGACGGAAGTCGGCTCAGCATTAGTTTTTTTTCTTGGCTCATTTGGAATTGTTTTTTTACTGCTTCGCCTTCAGGAATAGGTGTAAATTCAATTCTGCGGTCACTTTTTTAATGGTTTTTAGTTAAACGAGGTTTTTTCTAGAATAATAAGCAGTTCTAATACAGTAATATGACAATTAACAGATAAAAACAATATATAAAACGTAATTAACAAAAATAAAGATTAAAAAAGTACAATTTAATAAAAACAAGAACAAAATGAAACGAAGAAAAAGAAACAGTAAATCAATGTTGAAATCAAATATATGACATTTAAGAAACAAAGTTCAAAGAAAAATACAGAGAAAGAAACACTTTAATTCTTTTTTGATTTCTTCTTGTTATCGTTTTTAACAGTTGAATCACTTGATTTTCTCTTCTTTTTCAAATCTTCAACTTTTTGGACCTTCTTACCAATAATACTTTCAACTTGTGCTTCATCCAAGGCTAATTCAACTAATCCCTTTTCAAATTGAGACAATCTAACAGTTGGTTCTTCGGCATCAGTAGTCTTTGATTCGGATTCATCTAATATATCTGCGTTGGTGTATAATTGTTCAGCTAAGTAAATTGGTAAAGCTGGAGATTCTTTTAATTTCAATTGAATAGTCCTTATTTGATGATCTTTGAAACTAGCCACTAAAACCTTCAAGTTTTCAATTAATTTAGAAACATCTTGGTTTAATAAACCTAATTTAATTGATAGATTAACACCCATTGGTGGAATGTAATACACTGATTTGATTGTCTTTTCTATTTGGTTTGTCAAAGTAGTGATTGATAACTCTTTGGAACCGGTGGCGTTGATTCTGATTGGTAATGGTAATCTGCTTGTTGAATAGAAAATCTTACCTAACAATTTTGGCAATGTGGTGATCAAGTTATCGTCTGATAAGAATAGGTCAAATTCATTCATTAATTTTCTTCTTGCTTCATAAGATTTGTACTCGCCCTTTAACTCTTGTGCTGTTATAATTTTTGATAGATGAGGAATTTCTTTGGATTCAATCTGTGATAAAATGCTAGAGTTAATCAAGTCATCCTTAACAAACAAACAAATTTTGAAATCATCCAAGTTGTAAATAGAATTTGGTAACTGAATTAACTTTGGTTTCAATGTTTGTTTCTTACTAAAGAATTTAACATTTGTAATTTGTAAGTATAGTGACAATTCATCATCATCATCAAACAACGATGATTTAGAATTGGATGATTCCTTTTGAGTTTTGTTCCACTTAGTTAATTGTTCAACGGCTTTTATTATAGCAGCTTCTTTGATCTTAATGGAAGATTCATCATCATCTTCAACATCAGGGATAACAGCTTTGTCATCCTTCTTAGGAGCCAATAACTTTTTCTTTTGTTTTAAAGTTTTTTTACCAGTTGGCAATTCAGGTTCAACTCTTGGTAATTCTTCAACTTCAGTTGATTCAATTAAACCAGAGACGGATTTACCTTTCTTGACGTTCTTGAGAGCAGAAGCTCTGGTATTTCTCTTAACTGGAGTGGTTGGCTTCTTGACTGTCTTCTTTGGAGGCATGGCAAATTATTTATCTATCTCTTTATTAATAATACTTTTAGAAGAGTAAAGTATAGAAATTGTATATTTAGGTATTGACAATCAACTTTGAATCCACTTGTATCAAAGGAAGTATTAAATCAATTAAAAAAATTATTAAAAAAATTTTATGAAAAAAAAAATTCTTTAAAAACATATCACTATCGACGCGTCGAAAAAATAAATGAAAGATTATAAAAAGAGGTCGAGTTTATAACTTACGTAATTAATTATGTGTAGAGTTCAGAGCATGGATTTTCTCAGTAATAAAGAATAAAGAGAGAAATAAAGAGAATATATGTTAGACCCATTGGTGTAGTAAACTGATCTTGAGTGTTTCCTTAATAGTTTGATATTGTCTGGCAAGTGATAAAAGAGGTTTTATCGTGAGAATAATAGAGACATTATTATAATGGTGGAAATAGACAGTTTGAATAACAGCCCCATAGACATCACAAGCAATGATATAACGAATCATATTCCAACAATAGATTCAGAAGTCCGGAAACTATTACAGAAACTAAAACATCCCCAGACTTTCTTTGGTGAGGATAACGCAGCTAGAAGAGAAAGATTGATTGAATTGATAGTAAGTGATGAAAATATTAGACAATCGTTTATAGATATAATAAGTGGAGAATTTGACGAGCAACAACAGAATGATGATGATGATGATGATGATGACATGGACGATGACGATGAAGAATTTTATACGCCTGGTGATGAAGATTTACTCAATTTCAGAAGATCAGTTGCAAAATACTCATTAAATAAAGCTAGAGTCAGAATATCCAATCAAATGACTCTTTTCAATAGCTACGATGAAATGGAAATAGTCAAATCAAGACGGTCGTACAATGAAAATTTAAAGAGAATTGAACTACAAGGATCTCAAACAATTTCAAATAGGTTTACATCATCGGCTTCATTTTCCAATGATGATAAATTGATAGCTTGTGGTTCATGGGATGGTAAAACATATATTCTTGATGATCAATTAACACATTTAAATGTTTTAAAAGGCCACGAGCAAAAAGTTGGTAGAGTTTGTTGGTCTCCAATTAAGGAGAATTTCTTAGCTTCATGTGGTAACGAAGGTTCAATCAACTTTTATTCAAGTGTGGAAACTGAAAAATTACCAGTTCAATCCATAAAAGCTCACGATAACAGAATTACAAACATTCAATTTCATCCAAACGGGAAAAGTTTAGTGTCCTGTTCTTTCGATACAACTTGGAAATGTTGGGATTTGGAAACTGGTAAAGAATTATACTATCAAGAAGGACATACAAAAGAATTATTTACTATATCTTATCATAAAGATGGTTCTTTGTTAGCCAGTGGTGGATTAGATTCAATGGGAAGAATTTGGGATTTGAGAACTGGTAAATCAATAATCGTCTTGAATGATCATATCAATGGAATCTATTCGATGGATTGGAGATACAATGGTTATGAACTGGTTACTGGTGGAGGAGATTCAAATTTAAAGGTCTGGGATATTAGAAACTCCAAAAAACCAAAATCAAATATTGCAAGTCATTCAAAGTTAATTTCGGATTTGAAAATTTCCAAAAATGATAAATTTATGGTTAGTTCTGGTTACGACTGTTTTTTGAATATAGTGTCTTGTGACAGTTGGTTAGTGATCAAAAGATTCAAAAATAACGAAAAGTTAATAACTTGTAATATTAGCAATAGTGATGATAGATTAATTACTGGCGGTTGGGATAGATCAATTAAATTATATAGTTTATAAGTTGAATATAGGCATTTCATTATTGAATCCATCTAATACAATGAAATTGTTAATTGGTAGTTCTCTTTTACCTAACATATTAATAACGTCTTGTGATAAAGCACCGCCTAAAATTGCACTAATTGGTTGGAATTCACAGAACGATTGATTTAGAATAGTTTTAATTAGTTCATCTTTATCTTCAATTATTTCAACAGGTAACTTTAGATTATTAGTTGTTTCAACTATTTTTTCTTTAAATTCATCAAACTGAATGTTGTTCGATTCAATTGGTTTATGAATTTGGGATTCAAACTCTAATAATGACAAAAGCATTGGCAATATTGGTGTTATCTTTTTCATTTTCTTAAAACTTAGATTAAACTTATTATTTTCACCATCGTTCTTGAATATATCCTTAAATTCGTTGTAGGTATTTTTGAAGAGACAGTTTTGGTAAGTAGTATCATTTTCAATGAATTCGTTGATACTGCTGATTTCACTATAGCTGTTTAATCTACCTATCTTTTTAGCATTTAAAGTTTTTTCAAACTTCTTTGTTGATTCATGTTCAATTAAATCTACAAATATGTAGCCATATAAGCCATGGCTTGATGATGAATACAGTGGAATTTTAAAATTTCTTGTTATCTTATTCAATTTGATCAATTGTGGTCTATTCAGCCCGGTTGCAATAATCAATGTGAATTGTTTGAAAAAATCATCACTCTTATGTTCCCAACAATCAACATCAATATTCAAGTTAACCCTTTGATTCATATCTGCAATTTTAGGCATTGCAGATTGTATTTTATTTTGTCCAACTTGATTAGATTCAATGAAAAAATTGGCGTTCAAGTCCTGTTCCAATATAGTGGAATTATCAATAATTGTTAAAGATCCAATTCCACCCAGCATTAGGTTCTTTGTTATTTCAACTCCAACACTAGTTAAATTAATCAATAGTATATTTGAGTTTCTAAGTCTTGTCTGCGCTTCTAAACCCCATAATCTGATTTGTCTGTCATATAGTTTGATTTCATCTGTATAAAAAAAAGTTAAAATTGTTAGTTAACGTATTCTAGTATTGGTAATGATAGGGGAATTGATTAAGAATACTTACCTTCTGTCAATGAACTTGATTTGTCGTCCGTCATATTTGTATGTGTATATTTATTTGCGTTGATTTGATTTGTGTATGATAAAAAAACTACCCAGAAGAGCTGTTGTTGCTACAAGTACGTTGTTATTAACAGCTGAGACTAGTGGTACTTTTTTTTTTTGCCAATAATGCGTCTTGAAATTGATAAATAATTTGATAGTTTCCCTCGGAACCCCATCTCATCGGTTTAAATTGAACTCTTTAAACATTCTAATTAATTATATAATATTATTCAAACTACTAATCAGCATACGAGTATAGCTACAAGGATAGTTTATAAGTTTAATAGAAAACAGGAAAAGACAATATGGACTTACTAAAGATCTTAGATGCCAAACCAGAGCCCATCATCATTGATGAATCTCATTTTCAAATATCATCAGCCTACCAAAACTCCAACGATTACAAGATGCCAACACCACTAAGTGACTTTCAGAAAGAGTTGATAGATCAAATAGTTTCATTGCATTATTCGGACATTTTGAAATTTTTTGAAAGATTCACAAACGACGATGAACAACAGGAATTAAACGATAATAAGAACCAAATTATCATAGATTCATTGAATACGCTATTGATGAACGCTAAATTAGTTTGTTCTCATCCATATTTGTTAATTGATCATTACTTCCCCAAATCATTAACAACAAGAGATATGCCTAAAAGGCTATCTGAAACATCCGGTAAATTTCAGATAATGAGCGATTTATTAGCTTTATTTGATAACAATTATAATCCAAGGGATAAAAACGATTTGAATAAATTGAATAAACCAATCGATATCTGTGTTATATCAAGATCTGGTAAAACAATGGATTTGATAGATGCATTATGTATTGGACATAAATGTAATTTCAAGAAATATTCTGGTGTCAAATTGAGAGAGTCAAATTCGTCCTCAAATAGTAACAAGACGAAGCTAATCAATGTTAATATTCATTTGATTCCATCTGATTTTAAAGATTTGAACAATGAAATATTGCCAAATAGGCCATTCAAATTGATAGTTCTGTTTGATACCAGTATTGATGATAATAACTGTACCGAGTATCTGGATAATTTGAAAGATAACAACACTAAAATGATCAGGTTGATTCCAATAAATTCCATCGAGCATATATCGTTGAGTTATAATAAGAATCATTTAAACGATAAAGATTATATCAATAAATATTTGAAACCTGTCACTTCAGCCTTGGTTGTTTACAGAGATAGAGTTGGGCAATTACCATCTGAGCTAAGACCTATTTACTCAAAACATTTAATATTTTTGGATAATTGGATTAGCAATTTATACAACTCTGATTCTCAAAATGATTGGCCATTGCCTGATTTATCCTCCATACCTGAATTCAATTCTAAAGATGTTGAAAAATCGTTATTGACAGAGGTGAAATTCAACTTTGATAACCAGGATTTCATCAAAGAAGAATTAACAGAGTCTTCGATTGTTAATGATGACAATAAAAACTATGATAAGTCAAAGACTAAAATGACAAGCCATATAATTCAACCAAGGTTATTAATAAGCAATAATAATAATGATTTCCTGAAAAAAGATTATTATAACTTCAAAAGATTGAAAAAAAATTATCTTTCAAATCCCTTAAATTTGAATTATGAATTATTGACTGGTATTTCAAAAGATTTTTCTAAGACTGAGATTTTATCACATACATTGATATATCAATTCAACCTAAAATTTATTGAATTAATGAAATTGAATGACAGTTCTAAGATGTTTGATGAGTATTATCCGATTAGGTTAAGGAATTATGAAGAACAAATGACCACTTTTAATAAAATTAATAATGAATTGAAACATTTAGATGAAAAAATTACTGTATTCAATTCAAAATTGATAGAAATCAATGAAGATTTAGTGATTAGAAAACAGTCAATCAATGACACAAAGCTGAAAATTGAATCCTATTTAAAGAATTATCACGATTTACAAACTAAGAAGTATAAATGGTTGATGAATCAATCTAAAATAATCGAATTAAAAGAAAAACTAATCAGATTAGAACAAAAATTAGATTCCAATAATAATGAATCTAGGTACATGAACACTGAATTGAACAGAGCTTTAGAATCAATCAAGGAATCAAATCTAGAGATCAAGAAAAAGAATGAATCTATCGCGAATTATCATGAAATAATCCAAAAAAATATGCTCAATAATAACAACAATAATGCCATTGCAACCGATCAATTAAAGTTGATTACATTAAACTATGAAAACATTCAAAAATTGAACATTGAATTACAAGGCAATTTGAACGATATGTTCAAGAAATTGAGTGATTCTAATAATTTCAGATCTAGGTATGTTAATTATTCAAGAAACGGGTTATTATCAAAGAGAAAAGGCAGCCCCGCTATCAAATGATCTACAAAAAACTGTATAAATCATAATAATGCGCATATATACAAAACAAACTTACTGTCAGTTATTAAATAATCTTCTTTTTTTCTTCTGTAGAATATAATATACATAAATGTTACAATTAAAAATGTTCACATTAATCAATATAAATTATAAAATGAATTCAAGGTATCAAAAAAGATCATATTTATAAATATACATTGAACAAAAAATCTAAGAAAAGAGCAGCAGGTGAGAATTAAAACTAGCTAGTAGTAGTAGCTATATTGAAAGTTTAAAGGAAATATCAATAAACTTATAACAATAAGGCACCAGCAGCAACGGCGGCAGCACCAGCAGCGTAGTAAGAACCGAAACCGGCAGCAGCACCTTCGTAGGTGGAGATGGAAGAAGTACTGTTAGATGGAGCAACAGTAGATGAAGCGTATGGGCAGTCAGTAACAGTGGTGTCACATTCGTAGATGGTAGATGAAACAGTGGAGTAAGCAGTTTCGGTTTCGAAAACTGAGGCAGCTAAAGCAGATGAAGCAAATAATAAGGAAACGACGGAGAATTGCATTTTGATTTGTTTAAAGTGAATGAATATAGTTGGTTAGTTAAAGTGGTTTTTAAGACTAATGAACAAGAGGAGAACAAATGAAAGAAAAACTAATTGAACAGAAACCTATTATTGTGGAAATGTTCTTGTTTATATACACTTAGAGCTATAAGCAAAAAAAAAAAACACAGTGAAAAAAAAAATGGTCAAAGTAGAAAGAAGACCCAAAACAACGCCGCAGTATTGAAAAGTAAACAAACCAAATTTCCTATTTGGAAACCGCGTGTGTCTGAATTGGGAACCTTTTGTTGATGTTTTTACCAATTGAGCATTGTGTTCTATTGGTTTTAGGTGTTTATATGTGGATTTAGGTGTAAAGGCGTTTTGTTTTCCTGGGTTACTCTTTGAGTTGAATAGATTGTGTATGGATATTGTACGATACGAGATGGTGTTACCATGTGGACGTTTAGAGTATAGTGTGAATGGGTGAACACGATACTGTGTATATTGATAAGATAACAAGAGAATCTATGCCAACTTTATTGTTACTATTATATTGACAATATTGCTTAAGTATATTAGTGCCATAGTATAGCACGATTTTTATGTATTATATTTCTATTTAGATATTCTTTACGTACTTTTTTTTCAAATATTAAACTGTAAAATCATTATGTGCTTAGATTTTTTTGTTTATTTGCTTGTTAATTTATTCCAGAATCTGCTGATACGCTTATATTTTGTTCAAATCTGGGTCAACTTAATATTATCATTCAAATCCAAACCGTGCTTCAAGTAATATTCTATTTGAATTCCAGACCATAGGAAGTCACCTAAAATAATAATTTGAATCAAGCTTAAAACTAATCCAATTGCATAGAAGAAATTCGCATTACCTGAATTCAAACTCATCCAAACAAAATAGAAAATTGGCAATAATGAAATAACAATCAATACTGACAGATAACTAATCAATGGAGAGAACTTCAACTTTTTGAAATAGCATTTGAATAGTATTAGCATTGAATAGAACAGATTTAAATCTGAAATAACAGGGTAAGTTTTTGAAAAATTATTGAAACCTATCATCAACCAAATTGCAAAGATTAAATCTTTAGGGAATCTTAAAGTAATCGGTATTATGAAAATGAAGGAATACAAATTGAAAATTGAAAGATAGAAGTTATTGAAGAACTCAAATATTTCAGTGAAAAAGTACCACCATAATCCAATATTTGGTGTAATCTTGTCAAATACTATAATTGAGCCATAATTCAATGATAAAAATTGAAGTGAATCATTTGTCAATTTATAACTTGTAAATAACAGTGATAGCAAACTAAATGAGTATAAAAGGGTCGACTTCATACCTGTGAATAACAATGATTTTTTGTTACTATTTTGTTGCTGGTAAATGTAATAAATGACAGGAAAGATCAAATACCAACTATAGTAGCTTAAATAAGTTGATAATGATAATAAAAGTAGTGAAGTCTTGTATTTTTTTTGTAACAAGTTGTTAATAACCAATAAAATCATCAAATTGTTGATCAAATTAACAGATTTTGCAAAGGTTGAGAGTAATGCCAATGGATTAAATGAATAGAAAATCGTTATTATCAATGAATCAAACTTAACTTTATAACTCAATCTTTCATTAATTTTGATCAAGTTGAAACAAATTAACGAATCAATAATTGCATAAAACAAATTTATTAAAACTTCGTTGTTTTTGAAAAGTCTGAAAAAATTCAACAGTAATGGTGAATGATGGATCAAGTCACTTTCATTGAATGGATTCAAGTTGTTATTAATCAAGAATAGGCCCTCTTGTAATGATCTATATGAATTTATTGGTGTTGAAAACAGAACCGATTTGTCCAATATATTTGTTAGATTTGGTATCAATGTAGGTATGACAAAACGGATTAAAAACCCAACTATAAATATTATCGACTTTTTATTCACATGTTCCAACATTTTTTTGCTGCTAATATTGTTTTACCTGGTTATCTTCCATCTCATTATCTAAAAACACACGTATTCAATTAAAGCCCATTCAAATAACAATGTCTTTTTTTTTTGTTTTTTTCTAGTGGAGAGCTTTTAAGAACGTCGTGTGTTTCACAAAACTCTCAAAAGCAGCGAATATATTTTGATCTCATTTGATTTCGTTGTCCATTTGAAGGTTCAATAAATAGTTGATTTAACATGGATGTGTTTGTCTGAAATCACGATTACATATTACAACATAAGAACAGCGTATCCAAATTGGTTATTGAAAAGAGAAAGATAATATAATGGGAAAGAACAGTAAAAAGAAATCAAATACAAAACCTCAAAGCAATAACAGTGCACCAAATGAAAAAGTGGTTGATAGTAATGACAAGGTAAAGAATATTGACGAGCTTCAAATTCAAAGGCCAAATCCAGAAGAATCTACTGAACAAGAAAATAGTGAGCCAAGTGAAACAAAGGAAAACAACGATGAGCCTAGTCAACTGGCTATCGATCAGTCGAAGGAGATACAGTTACAATTAGAGTTAGAATTGAAGAATAAAGAAATTGAGATTTTTGAATTGAAGAACCAATTAAGTTTGAAAGATAACGAAATAAACCAATTGAAAAAAGAAGAGAATTCAGCAAAGGAAAAAAACACCGATAATGTAGATGAAGTGAATACCCTTAAAGAGCAATTGCAATTGAAAACAGAAGAAAGTGAAAAATACCATTCAAGTTATCAAACATTACTAAATAGATTAGCATCGATGAAATCTGTTTTTAATAAAATGAAAGAATCTGAAAAAGAATTAGAGATAGCAAAAGAGGAATTAGCAAATAAAGAAATAGCATTGAAGAATTTGAATGATGAATTAACTATCAAAAACGATAACATTAGTAATTTGAATAATGAAATCATTAATCTGAATAATGAGTGTGACAAATTAACAAACGATAATTCAGTTTTGAAGAAAAATTTGAATGACAATGAAGATGAAACTCAAAAATTAATCTTATTAAATAAAAAATCAAATTTAGAAATTAAAGAGCTCAAAACAGAGATTGAAGAATATCTGATTATTGTTAATGAAGAGAAAATTTCAAAACAAAATTTAATTCATGAATTGAACGAATTGAAAGTTAAAAATGAGAATGTGAATTTGGTAATAGGAAATAGCAAGTCAGAAATTGATGGGTACAAGAATAAAATCGATGAGTTAAATTCAAAATTGGCAACTATTAAGTCCGAATCGGAAAGTGAAAAATATAGTTTGAACAGTCAAATTGAATTGAATATTGTGAAAAACTCTGAATTAAACAATGAAATTTCAAGATTGAATAAGATAATTGAGGAAAATAATTCAAAATTGAATAACCTCAAAGAAGTTGAGAACGATGTTAAAGCTAAGCAAATAACAATTGGAAAATTAAGGCATGAAACAATCGTTTTGAATGAGCATTTGACGAAAGCAATGAAATTGATTAAAAAGGATTCCACAACAGAAGTTGTTGATCGTGAATTAATTTCCAACTTGTTCATTAGTTTCCTACAATTATCAAGAGGTGACACGAAAAAATTTGAAGTTTTGAAGTTGATTTCAAATTACTTAAACTGGAACGATGAAAAAAAGAAACACGCAGGTTTATTGAATTCATCAAACATGAAAACAAGCAGTAACAGTATATTGAACCTACCAAATAATCCTTTGGTTGATGATGCTAGTAATGGTACTAGGACTGCTCAATCTTTTGTTTCTTTGTGGACTGAATTTTTGGAAAAGGAATCAACACCAAATGATACAACAGCAACAAAAACAACAACAACAACTACATCAAATAAATAAATGTATATTTGTTTATATTGTATTAATATATATATGAACCGATCAAAATAGAAAATAGTATTATGAAAGTGTCCGGAGACAATCAATCGTAGTATTTTTGTCTTTTCCCCCTGACCCCTTTTAGTTCGACGCGACGATAGGTTGATATCCCTTGGGTCGATAGTTGGGCTCATTTTTTCTTATCTCAAGCACAAACAATCGATAACACAAATGCTGCATTGAAAACCCTTTAAAAAGTGGTTTATCGTACTTCCAGCAGTGGGGCGGGTGGGGAGAAGGAGTAAGTGTGTTTTTTTTCAGTGTTCCTTTAAAAATAATTCATCAATTAACTAAATTTAGATCAATTAGATATATGTAATTAAAAGAAAAACATGTATACAGTTCAAGAATTAGATCCAGAGCCAATTTCTCCTTACTATCCATTAGCGGTTCCAAGAGATAATAGAATACACAGACTAATCCAATTCACGAACGATGATTCGAATTATAAATTTGATACATACACATGGCCGTTACCAACAGATGTTAAATTTAAAGCTAGAATATTGATTGTTCATGGTTTCAATGAATCGCATCAATCCTACTTATCTTCGTCTGATTTCTATAACGATAATGGATATGAAGTGTTTTTTTTCACTCAACGAGGTCAAGGTTTGGACGAACCAATTAATCCAGATCAATTGGGGAGAACATCGAATTCACACTTACAAAAAGATTTAAACAATCTGATTGATTTCAACTTGAATGAATTAGAAGAACAAAATAAACCAACCAATTTGATACTCTATGGCTTTTCAATGGGAGGTGGAATTGTTTTGGACTATTCTTTAAATGGATCGTTTAAAGATGATTTAAAAGGTGTTATTGCAGTGGCACCATTGATCAAGATTCATCCAATTAGTATGCCATCAAGTTTCATTTATTACTTGATCAAATATTTAGTTATGTTTTTCCCAAGTACGCATAGAATAACCTACCATCCAAAATTAAACAAAGAGTATTCATCAAATGATCCAAAATGGCAAGATTTCATAAGAAGGCCAGGCCATGATGATACGTGTGGTACTCTATTACAACTTCATGATATGATCAAACGTGGTGAGGATTTAACGGTTTTTGAAAATTACTCCAAAATGAGCAAAAAGCAACCACTGATTATTTTACATGGTTCTTCGGATCTAGTTAATTACGATAAGTACAGTGAATTGTTCATCAAGAATTTAATTGAAAACTGTCAATGTGAAAACAAGTTTTATATCAATTACCCTGGTTTAAGACACAATTTGAATTTGAATTTTGAATCGGATACTATTAAATTTAGAAATGATATTTTAGAGTTCTTGAATGGTATTGAGTATTAATTCTATATATATATACACATAGATGCTTTTTTTTATATATAAATAAATGAATAATATAAATGAAATATTACATATTTTTTTTTTGTTTTTGTTGTTGCTGTTGCTGTTGCTGTTGCTGTTGCTGTTGCTGTTGCTGTTGCTGTTGCTGTTGCTGTTGCTGTTGCTGTTGCTGTTGCTGTTGCT